>JAVKPL010005493.1:0-108067 GCA_032173675.1 Gastrolobium villosum | reverse complement strand
AATATGTTACGCTGCTATCTAGATCCAGCAAATCCTTTTAGATTCAAATTCGTATGAAATTATGTTTTATTATTTATTTTTTAATCACGTGCCTTCAAATGAATTTAATTAAGCTCAAATCTAATATTAGTTTTTCGTCGTTATGTCAATATAAAATGTTCAAATCGAGAAGACGAGTTAAACATGTCCCATTAATAATTTATGCTAGAATAAGATTAATTAGTGGTATACCTGCCTAATTCTTTTTATTTACGGATCATTAATTGGATTCAGATGTAAAATGAAAAACACACAACTTTTAGTTAGTCATCAATATTGAAATTGAGTATTATCAATATTTACTTTGCAAATGGGGGGAAAATCTACCTTCTTTTATATTCTCCTAAATATAAATGTATTTATTCTAGTTTAATGCTCTCTTTTATATATATATATATATATATATATATATATATATATATATATATATATATATATATATGGTAAAATCATTTCTACGGCCACTAAACGTACAGCAACGACATGTGTATAGTTATGATTCATCACATTTAATGCTTTCATCCTTTGTATGGTTATCATTCGCCACATTTAATGCTTTCAAGTATATATATGACAAGTATTTGATTGATGCACGTACAGCAGCTGCAGAAATATAAACATATATATATATATATATGTGTGTGTGTGTGTGGTAAAATCATTTCTGCAGCCACTTTACGTACAATAACGACATATGTATGGTTATGATTCCTCACATTTAATGTTCCATCCTTTGTATGATTATGATTCCCTGCATTTAATGTTTTGAAGTATATATATGGTAAGTATTTGATTGCTGCACGTACAGTTGCTACAGAAATGTAAACCTTTCTTTCTCTCTATATATATATATATGGATAGGTATTTTGCCTACTCTCATTTTGCCTACCTTTGCCTACTCCTTTTATTACCGTTCAATTACAATCTAATCTAACGATCCATATTTGCAAAATAAAATAAATCATTTTTTCTCCTTTCTCTCTCCTCACTTCCTCTCACACCCTTTCTCTCTCCTCCCCTTTCTCTTCCTCTACGCCATACTTTTTTTTCCTTCATCGCTGGTGTCTGCCTACATGTCTGATTGTTTAGTTTTAGATTATGATGTGTCCAAATAATGTGAGACATCCAATTACGTTTGTTGCAGTTGGAGAATTTCACCAAAACTTAGATGTGTCAATTAGTATTGAATCTGATGTATTCTAGGAACATTTTCATAAGCTTTGTTCTTTTTAGATTGACACCTTAATCTGAAATAGCATTCCCCATTTTATTCATAAAAGTCACTAAAAAATTAATTCCTACAAATTCTGAAAAAGGTCCACGACGACAGACAGTAGCGATGAAGGAAATAAAAAGATATGTCGCAGAGGAAGAGAGAAAGGGATTAGAGGAAGTGAGAGAGAGAAAGGGAAAAAAGTTTATTTTATTTTGCAAATATGGACCGTTAGATTATATTGTAATCAAACGATAATGAAAGGGGTAGGCAAATTGAGAATAGGCAAAATAACCTATCACTTGTTATCAAAAAAATAATAATAACCTATCACATACATATATATATATATATACATATATATATATATAGGTAAAATCATTTCTGCAGCCGCTTTACGTACAACAACGACAGGTGTATGGTTATGACTTCCCATATTTAATGCTTTCATACTTTGTATGGTCATGATTCCCAGCATTTAATGTTGTCAAGTATATATATGGCAAGTATTTGATTGTTGCATATACAGCAGTTGCAGAAATGTAAACCATATATATATATATATATATATGGAAAAAATATTTCTACAGCCACTTTAGATAAGGTTATCTACAGCTGCCATTTATAACTATATTATCCCGGGAGAACATAGTTATAACATTAAAGTTATTTTTTTTCTCTTATCAATTACTTTTCAGAACCTATCTGCTGACGTGGAGAAAGAGAGAGAAAAAAAATCAACTTTAATGTTATAATTATGTTCTCCCAGGAAAACATGGTTAAAAATGACAGCTGTAGATAAGCTTATCTAAAGTGGCTATAGAAATATTTATCCTTATATATATACATATATATATATATATATATATATATATATATATATATATATATATATATATATATAGCAGGATATTCTTACACTAGTGTAAGAGTTAGAAGTCTTACACTCAATCTTGACCATTGATCCACTTGTATCCAATGGCTCACATTACTAAAAAATTTGAGCCCTTAGATATAATTGGATCAGCGGACAAGATTGAGAGTGTAACTTACACTGGTGTAAAATGATCCTGACCCTATATATATATATATATATATATATATATATATATATATATATATATATTTATATATATATATATATATATTTTATATATAGCTCAATGCTCTTTTGAATTACAGCTTATCTGGACTTATATTAAATGAGGAAGACCTCATCAAATTCGTACCCATAAAAGGAAAATTATCCTTGGATTTTTATTTTCCATATTTCCATTCATAGTGCAAAAGTGGACCAATTTTCAATCTCAAAATATCAAAAATAAGTTGAAATTATTTATTTCTCGGGGAAATGGAGCAAGAAGGGCAAATCAATAAACTAAAATAACTCCTCACCAAGAAAAAAAAAACAAACTAAAATAACCCTATTGATGCTAGGGGTGTTTGCGGTCTGGATTGAATCAGTTTTGAAGCAAAAAACCATTCGATCCAATACCTTCGTTTTGATCATTTAATCATCCGATCGGTTTGGATTTTTTTCAAATTCAATCCAATTTTTTTCGGTTTGGATTGGATCAGGTTTCAATTTTTTGAAAAGTCAAAGAAAAAACAGAACTTATTAGAATTATTTTTAAAAAAATGAGGAGTATTATTTGTCATGGATCCTTTGTATCGGTAGTAGCAATTTTTTTTGGCAATACCGTAATAATAAGTCTTCCAAAATCACTAATAAAAATAAACTTGGTCGATGTTCTAATAAAAAAGTAATGAATTATTCTACAAAAATTACTGCTTGACTACTTATAATGGCTGCAAAAGTGGCCACTATGAAAATTGGCCAAAACACAGCTTTTGTAGAAAACTTAACCATGTATACTACATCAATGAAAGTAATCCACTACTACATTAACAAAAAAAAAATGGCACACACTAAAGAGCTATAGATGGTGAATATATTCTAGACAAAGGAACAACAATCCAACACTTGATTAGCGAGAATGAAGCCCATATTTTGCATCACAAAACAAATCAACAATAAGATACTTAGATACTTCACAAGTTCACATTAAGTCCTAATGTAAATTGACTAAATTGTTTTTGGGTCTTTTAATAAAAACATGAAGTGCAATTTCGGTCTTAATTATATCTATTATTATTTGTTTTTGCAATTTAATTCGTTGTCAGATCCATTAACCAGGCTTAAAACACAATTATATATATATATATATATATATATATATATATATATATATATATATATACACACACTGTTTTCTCTTCTATTTAACAGGTCTATACTACTATTTAACATAACTATTTAAAAGATTGAGCATCTCCATTGGTGCATAAAGCTATAGGCAAATTAAACAGGAACTCAAGTGCAATACTTTAGAGAAAACCTTGAAAGGAATACATATAAACAAAAAACAATACACAACATACAAGCCAACGTGAAGACATTACCATACTCACGCTTCAGCATCACATAAAAGAAACAATTTATCTTTTGGCTATCAACTCATTATCCATCTTATCATTCCCTAATCATCAGAAACTTTTTGCTGCCAAACAAGTAGCTTACGGAATTAATTGAACACTAACCGAAACAAAGAAATATTTATCATTTTATTTATTCATTTAAACAGTTATCGTTCTAAGATTTATGAGGAAAAAAGGTGAAGTGAGTGTAGAGAAAGGTCTTACTTTGGAGCCAAAAAAAGACAATGTAGAAGCTCAGCAGAATAAAGTTTGAGTGGTGAAACTGAAAGCCCTTTTTATGAAAAGGATTGTCTTCTCTGCAACTCATGGTGGTTGCAGCGAATCCCTTTGGGAAGGTGATGACTGACGAGAATGAGAAGAGTGAGAGAGATGCCAAGTTGCCAAGGTGACGACTGTGAGTGAGGTGAGGGGTGAGCCGTGAGCGATTGTGAGAAGATTGAAGAGTGAGAGACGAAGACGACAAGACGCCAAGATGGCAGAGCGTAAATTTGGAATTTGGAATAGGTTTAGAATTTTTGCGTTTCAATTCAAAGCTCATGGGCTAATGGGTGCAGGTGGGTTTATAATTTTGGACTATTATTTGGGATAGGCCTAATTACGTAGAAAATTAGTTTGGACGGTTTGGATTGGATCAGTTTTCAACATGCAAACCGAAAATCGATCCAATCCAGTCAACATATGCAGTTTTTTTCGGTTTTTAGTTTTTTGGATTTCAATTTTTCGGTTATCGGTTTTTAGGTTCGGTTCGTGCGGGTTGCATCGGTTTGGATCGGTTGATGAACACCCCTAATTGATGCATCGTGTCATAGCCTTATGAGGAAGAAATTGCATATCGCGAGCTTCTGGGATGGGTTCATTACACTGTTGTCCAAGATGACTATTTTCTGTGTTGGGTAAAATGCCATTCTCATTACATAGATTTGTTACCTTGGCTAAATTGTAATGCATCAAAATGTATTCATAGTGTTTGTTCCTCCGTTGTTAGATATGGTAAACTTCGACAACCATGACAGTTGTTTGTTAGATAGTAATATCAAGTTTGTATGCTCAAAAGAAATGTCAAGATTTAGAGACAAGAAAACAGTGAAACAAAGACCATTGCATCAGAGGAATTTTTTCATCCTCTTATTTTTCTCATGTACAACCATTCTTCAAAATCTCTTTTAACAACCCTATTGGATAAAAAAAGAAAGAGATGAGGGGAAATGAAGACACTCATACAAGAATGAGTCTTAAAATCGATTTCAGAAAAAGGGAGAGAGACGGAGTTAAGGCAAAATAAACGTTGAATTGAGGGTATTATTGTAATTTAAGTACACATTCCCATTCATCTTTACAGGCTACCAAACACTGAGGGAAAATTAATCCAATAATCCTTGTAAATTTTTTGCCTACCAAACAATTTTTTGGTCACATCTTCGAATAACTCACTTTACCACTATATTCCGGAAAATCATCATTCCCGGATAAATATAAATTTCTCCACTCCCGAATGTCCGATTAGTGATTGGATGGAGCTTTAATGAAGATTTTTTTGTTAGGGAGAGAATAGATGTAGTAATGATAAATGAAAGCTCATTGAAAAATGCTTGATTTTAAGCATTTGAGAAAGTGCTTTAGGAGTATCATGTTACATAACCCAAGAAATCTTTCCTACACACACACAACTAAGAGATGGGGTCTACATGTTTCTTTTTCTCTTTCATCATTTCATTTTCTCTCTCTTTTTTATTGTGAGAGTAGGAAAATGTTCTTATATCATGCAATATTATACTCATTAAACCCTTTGAGAAAATGAAACAATGGAAAATAATAGTAACAATAATAATAACATAAACAAATAGCAATGAAAGCATTTTAGAAAAAGCATCCGGATCTTGTATTTATGATAGATTAGTGCTTTTGGTGTATGCAAACTGGGTTTAAAATGGGCAAGTTAGTTCAAATTTCAATGGTGTTAAATGTGGCTTTGGATGAAAAAAATAATAAAAAAATTGGAGGGAAGATAAGTAATAAGAAATAAACCATAAAAAAAGAAAATCATATGTGTAAAGAACCTTGGGATACACGACCCCAAAAGCTAGCTCAAAGGGTGGGAGTGCTCAAGGCCTTATAAATTCCACATTAGTTGCACATACAACCAATGTGAGACTATATATCTCAACAAGCCCCCTCAAGCTGAAGCATATAGGTCATATGCACCAAGCTTGTTACAAATAAACTCTATTCGAGGGCCCCTCAAAGATTTTGTAAACATATCTGCTAATTGCTCATTAGAGGGTACAAAGCTAGTTTTAATTTCACCAGCAAGAATCTTTTCTCGAACAAAGTGACAATCTATTTCTATATGTTTGGTTCTTTCATGAAACACTGGATTTGATGAAATGTGTAGAGCTGCTTGATTATCACAAATGAGAGTTGTCTGACCAGTGTCTCCAAACTTAAGCTCTCTGAGAAGTTGTTTAAGCCAGATGAGTTCGCAAGTAGTAGTCGCCATGGAGCGGTATTCTGCTTCAGCACTTGATCTGGAAACTACGCTTTGTTTCTTACTTTTCCAGGAAATCAAGTTGCCTCCAACAAAGACACAATACCCAGAAGTAGATCTCCTATCAATTGGACAACCAGCCCAATCAGCATCACAGTACCCAACCAATTGATCATGACCTTTATCTTCATATTCAAGGCCTTTTCCTGGAGATGCCTTGATATACTTAAGAATACGAATGACTGCATTCCAATGTTCTTGACATGGAGAATTGAGAAATTGACTGACAACACTAACTGCAAAGGAAATATCAGGCCGAGTGACTGTGAGGTAGTTCAATTTTCCAACCAATCTTCTATACTGCTCAGGATCTGAAAAGGGCTCCCCCTGATTTGGTAGAAGCTTGATACTTGGATCCATAGGAGTTTCAACAGATTTTGAATTTAACAGAGCAGTTTCTTCAAGAATATCCAGAGCATATTTCCTCTGAGATATCACAATACCAGATTTAGATTGGGCCACCTCGATTCCTAAGAAGTATCGAAGTTTCCCAAGATCCTTAGTCTGAAAATGATGACATAAGTGTTGTTTCAATCGAGTGATCCCATGTTGATCACTGCCTGTGATGACAATATCATCCACATATACCACCAGATAAATAGAACCAGAAGCAGAATGACGAAAAAAGAGAGAATGATCAGCTGCACTCCGAGTCATGCCAAATTGTTGAACAACACTGCTAAATTTACCAAACCAAGCTCTTGGAGATTGTTTGAGGCCATAGAGAGACTTACGAAGACGACAAACAAGTCCTGACTCCCCCTGAGCAACAAATCCAGGAGGTTGCTCCATATAAATTTCTTCCTCAAGATCACCATGAAGAAAAGCATTCTTGATATCCAGTTGGTAGAGAGGCCAATGGCGAATAGCAGCCATGGCAATAAAAAGGCGAACAGTAGACATTTTCGCCACAGGAGAAAAAGTATCAATAAAATCCAAGCCAAAGACCTGAATGAAACCCTTCGCCACCAAGCGAGCTTTAAGACGATCCACTTGACCATCAGGTCCAACCTTAACAGTATAAATCCATCGGCAACCAACCACAGATTTTCCAGAAGGAAGAGGTACCAGATCCCATGTGCCATTATGATGAAGAGCACTCATTTCATCAATCATAGCTTGTCTCCATCCCGAATGTGAAAGTGCATCACCTGTAGTCTTAGGGACAGATACAGAGGACAAAGAGGAAAGGCAAGCAAAATATGATGGAGAAAGACGATGATAACTGTAGTCTTAGAGCTAGCTTTTGGGGTGGCGTATCCCAAGGTTTTTTACATGGTATCAGAGCCTCGCCGCCCCCCACTTTCTCTTGTGGACTCTCTTAGCACAGGTAGGTTGGGCCTGTTGCATCATCCACTCTTCAAGCCCAATGGGCTCTCGTGTGAGGGGGCGTGTTGAGATATATAGTCCCACATTGGTTGTATGTGCAACTAATGTGGAGTTTATAAGGCCTTGGGCACTCCCACCCTTTGAGCTAGCTTTTGGGGTGGTGTATCTCAAGGTTCTTTACAATATGAAATTTGAAACTTTTCCCAAAACTTAATTTATAAGAAAAACACGTTAATAACACATACACACAATCCTCCGAGTAAACAACTAAGTTTTCAACATCATAAAAATAATAATGACATGACGAGATTTCAAACAAGTTTAAGTATCATAGTTCACCAAAAAAACATTTTGGAGGAGATGTACACTAACAAAGCCACCTGGGTTAGCCAATATGAGACATGTCCTCAAACTAAGACGAATAGTATTAGTAAGTCAACAAACTGGCAATATCACTGTAAAAGAGCGGGTTTGCATTCATCTTATAACATGATACAAAAATAAGTTTACACACAAAAAATTTTGTAGAGTCCGTATTTTTTAAAGCAAAATAAAATAAAATTAAGGCACGCAAAATGAATCTTTATAATATTATATAATCACTTTTCCTACAACATAACTCTTACAAAATCCATAAAAGAGAGCCTCAAACATCATATATGATTATCTTCTTTTCATATACATACATTCATTAATCATACAGTTATCCACCACACGCCAAATTACATGGCAACAGCGTTTGAGATTTCAAAGTGCTGATATTATCCCACACAATAGAAGAATTTTTTATTTGTCCAGAAATCTCGATTTTCAAAATATGATTTTTACATCCGATTTATGATAATATCTGAAAATTTAAAATTTTGAAAAATTTAATTTCCTTACTGCGTAATCAATCATCAAATTACTCATTTAGACTAGGTTAAATCGTGTATAACCAAACTCAATTTGTTGTGAACTGATCAGCAGCTGTGCAAACTTCATTGAGCAATGTGTCATTTACAAATTTACATCATCACTAACAGATATAATAATAATAAACACATTTTTCAATAAAATGTTCTTTTCATTAATTCACGTCACTTCGTTCAAAATGCTTACAAATACAACGGCTTTAGTTTTTTTTTAGTACAAACGGTTTTAGTTTTCCTGACACTGTTGTAACAAGTTTATTTTTGTGGATGCTTCATTATTTATAATTTGAAAAAACAATAATTCAAAATTAAATAAATAACTAACATTAATTAAAAATATTGTTCTGGCACTAATTTTTAGTAAATGTCAGGGGTACAGTGAATTGAGATTTGGTACCAAAAGAATGGCGTTTACCGCAAATAGAATGAGGTTGTAGGGTAACACTGAGTTATTTGGCAAATATTTTTGTTATACTAGAACTATTTTTTTTTTATAGATTTTTAATAAGTAAAACTAATTTAAACGGTAAGGACTATATTTTTTTTTTAAATTATACTTTTATTTAAGTGATAAAATTAGGGGTGCAAATGGGTCAGGCCGGCCTACAGGGGCCTATGGCCTGACCTACGAAAAGTCTGGCCTGCCCTGGCCTACGAGGTAATTAGAACAGGTCAAGGCTCGTCGATGAGCCTTTTTAGAAACAAGGCTGTATGCTGCAAATAGAATGCCTGGCCTTTTAGCCTGTAACGGCCTGTTTAATATTTAAATAAAAAATATTATATATTTATTTATTTATTGTAAAAGTTAGATAACCTAACCTAATATTTAATATTTATTTGTTGTCATGAATTTTTATAATCTATGTTCTTGTTAAATAATCTGTTGTAGAATTTTAATATTTTGAACCCATGCTAGAAATATTGTTTAATGAATGAGATATTTCATTTTTTTTTAAATTTAATTTGCAATATGGTAAGCTTAAAAGGCCTCATAGGCTTTTTATTTTTTACTAACAGGGCATGCTTGGCCTTTAAATTAAGCCTTTGATAGGCTCGTAGGCCAGATAGGCTCAATTTTTTCGTGTGTAGGCCTAGGTCATGAAGACCAAAGCCTGGCCTAATTACACCCCTAGATAAAATAATCTTACACCGATATAAAAATAATAAGTTTTACCCTAATTCTTCACCGCTTATAATTTTATTAGGTTTTATTAATTAATTAATTATTAATCCTCAATAAATTATAACTTTCAGAGCATGAAAATCAACAATTAAAATATAATGTAAAATTTATTATTCTTATATCATTGTAAGTTGATATGTCCCTTTTTTTATTCACGATCTGCCCCCTCTTATTTAAACTTTAAAAATAATTTTACTTTATCATTTAAATAAAAATATTTTGTAACAATAACTTCTTAAAAATCAATTTTATTAAAATCTAAGGGACAGGAAATTCATCCACGTTACACCCATGTGACACCCAGTTACCGTTAGATCGCTTATGTTGAAACGGTTATATTTATTTTCATCTTTGTATGGTCATGATTTCCCAAATTTAATATTTTATATTTATTTCTACCTTTGTTGGATCAACATAAGCGATCTAACGGTGAGATTGACTGGGTGTCACATGGGTGTAACATAACTTCTGTCACAATAATTATATTACAAAATCTAAAACTAACAAAATTTAAAAGTAGACAAAAGTTTATAAGAAAAAAATTCAAGGAAAAACATTTTTTATTTTAAAACAGATAATTTTGTGTTATTTTAAATAAAATCACTGTGTTTTGATGGTTATTTTTATATTTTTTCTCCTCTATTATACTCTTTCTTTCTCTTAATTTTGTGAAAGAGAGATAATATAAAAAATATCAATTATGCAAACAAAAAAATAATTATTTTACTTAAGATGACATAAAATTGTGTGTTTTAAAATGATAAATATTTTTTTGAAAATATAATTTATATTTAGAAAAAATAAATAAAGAGAAAATAAACTGTTTTTTGTTTTTACGAGACAAAATTGATTGATTTATTTTTATTTGAGAAGAATTAAAACAGTGAATGAACAAGAAAGAAAAAAAGTGAAATTTAAGTTAATGAGGTAATTCCTACGTAGCACGAGCACCCTATAAATAATGAACACCTCTCGAGTTTTCAGCAACTCACTCGCGTCCAAAGTCCAAACAACTCTCCGATTTTCAACTCTCGCAAATTTTCCTAGTTTCGGATTTCGGGTTCACCACGTCACTCTCTTCCTCCAATCTATTTAATATGGATTGGAATTTGATCTTTTGGCTTTTGATTTGTTTCCCTCTCAACGTTGCCTTTTTGATTTCTACTTTCTACCAGGTATTTATTTGACTTTTCTTTTCTTCCCATTTTCAGCATCTTCTTTTTTTCTCTGCCAAAGTTATTTTATTTATTTATTTAATTTAATGTGATTTAAGAGAAATAGAGGGTTCACGTTCATACTGATTTTTAGCTTCCGTGAATCTAAAAATCTTTTTTTTTTGGTTTGGATGAAGGTTTTGATCTTATCTGACTTAGAAGCTGACTTTATCAACCCATATGATGCTTCATCTCGGATGAATTACTTCGTTGTTCCTGAGTTTATTGGGCAAGGATTATTCTGTGCTCTTTGCCTCTTCACGGGTCATTGGGCCATGTTTTTGATAACAGTTCCTCTTACTTGCTATCATGTGATGCTGTAAGTACATATTTTTACTACGATAAAGTGAACAATGTGCTGCCCAAATTATATTAAGTCCATTCTTTAATGATGTTCTTTTTTCCCTACAGATTCTGCTTTCTCATTAGGCACTCTTAGAAAATAATATAAACCATTAAAAAAAGTTCCTCACCTAACACTTCAAGGTTTTGGGTTGAAGAAAGGTCCTCACCCAACACCTTAAGGTTTTAGGTTGAAGTGGTTCTTTACCCCACTAGGATCTTGGTGCGAATTGAGCCAAGGCTCCTAGTTTGGTAATGTCAACATTTGACTTCTAAAATAGTTAACTTGAATGCATCAAGTTTTTAGGAATTTTAGTTCTTTCAATTTATTTTTTCCCCAACAAAGATTTCAAGCCTGGATCTACTTTGTTTTGCTTTGTTTTGGGCATAAAGCGAGGGAAGAACATAGTATAGGATAACAGTTGAAGGCTTGAAGCTCATGCGTTCTTTAGATAATAAGTAGTTGATTCAAGAAATTCTGTGTCACTGCATGGAGTACTCTCCATTTGTTTATCTCGTTATGCACAGTTTATTGAAAGTTATCTGCAACAATTTTTCATTTGAGATTGTAGCCCAATCCAACTTCATTTTCCAGTATTGCCATAGAATTTATATTAAAGCTATTGCAAACTTTTCAAAGTATAGCAGCTATTTGTGCTGTTGATTATCAATTTCATTTAAGCATGGAGATTTAGAACATAATGAATACATGGAATAATGGTTTTATTCTGCCCTGATCAGCAATCCGCTTTAAATTTTTTTATCCTCTCTTATTGCCATCAGAATCTGGATATTTTGGTTGAAACTGCATTCTCTCAGACAATATGTTTTCTTTTTTCTTCTTTTAATCTGTCGGATTATTCATGCAGACAAGTTAGATGAAATTGTATAAACTCTCTTTTTAGCTACATGCCTACTTTGAGGTTTATTCTTCAATTATTTGGCATTACTAGTTTGCAATTTTCAGCTTTCAGTTTGTAATATCTAGCATATTGGTTGTGCCAATGAAATGAATTTATGTTGCATGCAATGTGCCAAAGCTAGTTTCATGTTTGACTGCTTCTGACTTGTGTCATGTATCTATAATTACTGTGGAATATATTTTGGGGCGATATAAATATAGGCAATAAATTGCAATGATGAGAAATAGAGTTAATATAATTAACTACTGAGCTCATACTTTGTAGTTTGTTTGGTACTTCCATATTGGGTTTACCTTGTGAACTTGTTACGTTTTCTATTCAGTTAATTATTGTTCAATTTCAATGATTCAGGTATGTGAAACGTAAGCATCTTATTGATGTTACTGAAGTGTTTAGGGTACTTAATGCTGAGAAGAAGTTTCGGTTAGCCAAACTTGCTTTTTACATAATGGTGCTCCTTATAATTGTCTTCAGGTTTGTCATGTCCTTAAAATAGCATATGCTTATCTACTGTTTTTGAGTTTTACATTCTTACTGCTTAACTTTATGTCTATTTCTTTTTCTAATTAAGGCGAAACATTAGGATTCATGCTCCAGGAAGCATATTATTTTACAATTCTAAATTTGAGGAATTAGATATTTGGGCCACTATTCTAGGATTTTATTAAAAAATTTGTAAGAATAAGTTTTTCTTTATAGTATTTAGTAAAAGTGTAAAACTACTTTTGGGTGTAAAATCACTGATACATTAGAAATTAAATCATTTTGCTTGGGGTAAATATTTAATGTTTATAAATTAAGAGAGATCGTAAAACTTTACCGAAATGCATTCTTGGTGAAAGTATTAAAATTTAACGTATGCCCAAAATGCACTACTGTATTAGTCACTTGTTTTTTAGTCAGTACAGTTTAATTAAGTCATATTTCAATGAGGGATTCAACTTAGTATAGGTCCCATGAAAGAACAGTAACTGCTTGAAGTAATTGAATTGGATTGTGCTATTAATGTTTGACTATGGATTAATTCATTTTGCTTTTTGGGTTACTTTATAAAGACTCAACATCTCCCACCTTTAACATCCTACTTTCTATTAATATCTTGACATCCACTTCATAGTGATTAGAGAGGTGACTGGCCAAGACCTTACATTGATTGTTTAACTATAGTTGGTTTTAAGTTTCATATTTGATTTGGGGACTTAAATTTTTTGTTCATATACTGAGTTTAATCTTTGTGATGTCATGTAATCTGCCCCGTATCTACAAACCTTTAAAACCCTCTAAGTAGATACATTACTGGGACAAATAGGGTGTACTGAATTTGTCTTTATTATGAAGATAAACAGAGGATTTATTATGGTTATCTGTGATTTCGAAAACTATGTTCATTATGTCAACCTTCACAAATTTTTTTCCATACTTGTCATCATGAGGATGAGTTGCAGATGATGCTTAATGGGGATGGATTCTTGAACAGATTCCTTGTATATGCCTGCCAAATCATACCAATAGTCTGTGTCTTTTGATTGTAGGTAGTCTAGGCTGCATAGGCACACCTTGGAGGCTACAATTGATTGCGTCAGACACAATGGGGAACTCTTTTGGTTCTCTAAACACATGCACTTATATATAGTATAAAATGAGAACCTTGAATTTTCTTTCATCGAATTCTACAAACATGCCCAATCTGTATTAATAGTGTTGAAAATGGATTTTTAGTTACAAGTGTGGTAAATTGCTAATATTATGATGGAAAGGCAAGACAGCATTTTGAAATGAAATGATCAAAATAAGGAAAGTTATATTTTCAATTTGCTTGCAAGTGTGCCCTACTTCTATAAAGTAAATTTTAGGATTTCCTTAACACCAAAAAAACAAAAACAAAAAATAGAAGATTTTGCCATATTCAACTATTTGCTTCATATATCATTAGCTGACTTGAACTCAAGGATATTTGCTGCCATAATAATTTCTTTCATGGTCAAATATTCTCTTTTAGGAAAGTTATGTGAGGGGACTCAGATTGGTGAAGGTTAATACTAATACATCTTTCTTATAAACCATTCCGGACTATGAAATATTGGAATGCAATGCAAGCTCATGTTCTCTTCTTTCTTGCTTTTTCAAATTTGATTAGTATTCTTCCTATTTCTCTTATGGTGTTTTTCAAAAAAATTCTTCCCACGGGAAAATAAGATGGACATTTTGCTTTGTGTATGTGAAATATTCTACAATTATTCGTTTAAGCAATGATTTTCGTGATTTGCTTTTTATAACTCCCTCAAGGAATCTCAAGTTCAACTTCTCTGCCAACTTTTCATTTGCAGGCTTGTATTATTGGGTGTCTACTATTTAGATATTGAAGATGAATGATGTGGAAAACCTCTGAATAACCACTACTTGTGCAATATGGCAACCAATGTGTAAGTTGCTCTGTCCTTTTCACATTCTATTTTTGTGGGAATCTGTGAATCGATCTGTACCTTGCTTCCCTTGTTGATTAAACAAATTCTCCATAATTGATGTCCATGTCTTGGGGTTGTTTGACATCAAGGCAGATTAATTAGTCAAGTGGCTGATTAAAGTTCTAGATCTCTTTACACTGTCAATAATTTTCAAATTGATGACTATCACTTGAACACGATTTGTGGGTAACTATTTTGGCATCAACATTCAAGATTGTTTCTTTAATCTTTTTTTTTTTTTTTCCTTCCCTCTGTGTGTGTTTGATCAGTAATCATGGCTTGCTTGATACCGGATCCCTTAACCTTGGATCTCTACTGATTTTGTGCTTGGCTTGATGGATTCCTTCACTGACTATATATATTAAAACCAAAGGTTAATGTTTCTTTCGTTTGATATGTGAAGCTAAGTTAAATACTTATGCTTTATTTGTTTTGAGTTTAGCTTGCCTCCATTTGAATGATGAGAATTCCGAGTGTGGAATGGTTTTTAGAGACTCTAACCTTTCCTGGCTTCACGTGTTTAAATCTGTATTGTTCAAGACATGAGGTTTCATTGGTGTTAATAGATGGTCATTGCAAGAAAGCAAAAGGGATTGTGTCATTTTAATAGGGAACTAATTAGTCAAAATGATAAGCTTTTTACTTCCTGTTCCTGTTGTGAATTGAAGTAAGTGAATGAGTTAGAGAAAATGTGTCTGCGATTTTCATCCAATAAACATGTGAACTTTGTAAATATTTTATTTTCTCCTTCTTCTTTTTTCAGTTCTTCTCTCACGATGTTTCTATTAAAAAATTCATGCTCGGTCAATTTTATTTTGAACTCCATCGATCTTATCTTTTACATTGTTTTTTCTCCAAAAGAAAAATTTGATGATGTGTTTCTTGTCTTTTCCCCTCAGTATTAACGGTATGGGATTTATTGATAATGTTCAATAAAATTAGCACTTTATTAAGAATTCAATCCTCTCTCTCCCACTGTGGTATAGTGGAGTCAAGTATTCCCTGAACAACTTTTTTGAGATTAGGGCCTGATTGATTGTGTTTTCATTTTTCTATTTTTAAAACAGCTTTGTAGAATAGTTTTAAAAACTATTTTTTCAGAACAAAAGAAGAAAAAAATCTGTTTGATAAAATTGTTTTTAAAAGAGTTTTAAAACTCAAAAAACAAAAAAACTTGTTTGGTAATTTTGTTTTAAACACATGTTTTCAAAGTCCAAAAATAGAAAATTCGTTTGATTACTATTTTTTTTTTTGCCAATTTTTTTTTTTAATTTTTTTTAACCGTATGTAATGTTTTAAAGGATAACTTATTTCTGCACCATATGTAATGTCAACTTCATTTTATAATTTTTTAACAATAGCAAATAACTCAAAAATCACTTTGGATGTCAATTTAAAATATCTAGCATCTTTCTCAGATGATGTCACAAGACTACTACTGTCCATTAACAAGGTATGCACACTTGTACGACGAGGAACATTCATTTGGCAAAGAGGCAGTAAACAAAAGCACTCCAAGTGCATAACATTTCAAATTATTATAACTATTATGCTACAGCTACTCAACAAAATACATAAACTAGGTTGAAAATTATACATCCTACTATACAGAAGTTCACAAGTCACGACTACACATACGATCAAGTGTGTTCCTTTGTGTAGCACCAAAAAATAGCATGACATGACCCAACCAAAAAACATTAGTCAAACATGCAAAGGTTCTCAATGAAGACTATCTAACCATATCTTTCTCCTATCAGTACACATGGTAAGAAACACTTCCCTCCAACTAGGTTCCATAAACTTTTGCAAAGCTTTTAGGTAGATGTCATTAGCAATATCTTTAATCTCATCAAGGGCAATCACACACTTTGCAATAGAATAGTCAACTGAAGGAGTGGCCCAATGCTTTTCATCTTTAGCTAAAGATTCTTCTGCTTTTGCTTTAGATGCTTTGACCCATGCTTGAAGTGCATCTCCCACTTGAAATATTTTAGACTCTTTGTATGACTTGTGCTCTCTTACTTGAATTTTGTGTTTTCTCCTATGTGTGTTGTGCTCAATTGTTTGTATGTCATCATTTGAACTATCCCCATCAAGATCTACTTGAACCCCATTATTAAGGTATTGATTTTCAAGCTCTTGTTCTTCATCTGTATTTGGTGGGTCTTGAGTAGAGGAATCATGAAGTATTCCAGTTGCAGTACTTCTATTAAATATGATTCCCAATAACTTCTAATGCTCACATCCTTTCTTTTGAAATTGAGCAGCCTCAGAATGTGCCTAAAATAATTTTAAAAAATAATCAACCATAATCTGTAATAATATTGACAATCAAATAATAAAATATTAATTATACCCGAATGTATGATTGCCATACTTCTTCACTAGCAGTAACAGTATTTGTTTCTGCATCCCAACCAAATCCAGTGTGTTGCAAGAATAAAGAGAACTCACGATGCTTGGACCGCAGTCTATTGTACTTTTGCTTTATTTGCTTAACATTAAAAGAGCGGTTAGTTATGGAATTCAGTCTATCCTTTATGGAATTCCATGTTTTAGAGTTAAAAACACCACCATGCATATTTCCTTTGGTAACCTCTTCAACCATAATCTAGATATAAGACTTAACTATTGAATCTGGCCAGACCTTTAACTCATGTTTGTCAATATTGGTTTCCATCTATAATGAACAACATAAAGATAATCTTGTTACTATTGCTGGTATGAGCATTTCAAAATGTTAAATATAACCATATCATCTAATAATAATTACTGATTGAATTTCATAAAGACATTCAGAATACTGATTGAATTTCACCTATCCAGCAGCCAACTACAATCATCTAATAATAATTACTTCAAAGGAGAAAATGAAGAAAAAGAAAAAGGCATATGTATTTGAACTCTGCCCAAGAAAAATAAACAGAGAACAACACATGAGAGGGATCATTTTGGGTGAGAACTCACTAAGAAACTAAACTCATTTCTCCTATCAACACTCATCTCTCACCAAAAAACTCAAAAAAAATATCACTTCAAAAAACAATGGGTTTTGAGAAAAAGAGAGAGAGACCAAACATATACTGTACGTGAGAGTTCAATTGAAGTTTACAACTTCTCCAAAGATCATCAACAACTTTCAAGAGAAAAAATCATTTCAACACAATGGAAGAGAATCTGGGTCTCGTTCTAAGTTCCTAATATTTTTGGGATTAGAAAGTGATTACAGAAGATCCATTATAGTAATGACACAGGAACGTCATGACTACATCTGACAAGAAATGATTTACAATAGATAAGTTTCAACAAGAAAACTCTGCCCTCAATCATGTTACAAAAGCCAGCAAGCTTGAGCATGTAACAAATTATTCCTCCAACAAAATACATCACAGCTCAGCAATGGGTACATGAAGCAGCAAAATCTAGCATTTTTACCAAGCAGCCACAAGCTGTCCCCTACAGCATTCGTTACTCTTTGGTAACCCACCTATGGCCTCTAATCTGGTAGCCCCCATAGCTTTGGTCACTACTGCTCTCTCCTCCACTCTCTCCACTCGTATATCCGGATTTTCGACGGTGCTTCTTTACTCTCGATATCCCACTATCACGAACACTCCCATTCAAGAGGGGGTCCCGAATCCTGTCGTTCTATGAAAAATTCAAACCTCTATTGAAAACTTGTTTTACGTAAAACACATTGAAGAAAAAGGGTGTAGCCGTTGAAGAAAAAACAAAAGAAAAACCCTTTTAAACCCTAAGACACATTAGCCATCCACAATGGCCACTTTTTAAGATCTACACATCAGAATATAGAGTTTACACAAAGAGAGAGATCTGGGAGAGGTTCTAGAAAGAGAGAGAAAGAAGAATCGTGGTCTGCCATTCTTACAGAACATAAAATCGATTGTAAAAGAACAACCTAAGAAAAGAGGAACAAAAAAGGATCCAAGAAAAATAAATCAAAGCTGTTAGATGCTAAACAAAACTTCATGAAGCTTTGAGGTTTAGGAAGTTGTACCTTGCTTCCGAGGAAGAGACAATGAGCTATTTTGCGCGCGCTTAGTGGCTTCACAGGGTTTCTACTTTGCCGCCCTCAATTATATTGTAAAATGAGAATAAAGATAACACCACTATTTACACAATTACCATTAATGAGAATAGTTGTTCTCCGTGTTTTCACTTGTTTTGGGAACAAAAAACAAAAAAAAGAGAACCAAAACACCATTTAGCTGTTTCCTAATTTTTGTTTTAAAAACTAAAATCTAGTAACAGTTTTTAAAATTATTTTTACAAAACAGCTATGCCAAACAGTTATTTTTTATTTTGTTGTTTTTAAAATTATAAAACTGTTTTACAAAACTGAAATCAATCATGCCCTAGATTGTGGAGGGGTTGCTTTATGGATGCATGTGTCATTTTTATTTTATTTTTTTGGTAATCTTCACGTGTCATGTTTAATTCTTGTTAAAATTTGTAATTCTAGTTCTTTTGTTTTGTGGGGGCATTGCCCCTTTCTGTAACCAAAAAAAAATTTGTAATTCTATACATTTTTTGTAATTCAAATAAAATTAGTAGCAAATTTAATTTCATAGTGCTATATTCCTTGACAGTTCGTAAAACCACATGAATGGAATTCAACTTGGCAATCAGGGAGGTCCTAGAGAAGCATGGCTCTTGGTGTTGAGCTTTGAATGATATTCGCATTCAAGTCATAGAACAATGTGTTGGTTGTAGAAAGGGACAGAATAAACCTCATGTTCTGTTCTGGAAACAGTATAGTTTTTAAAGCATCATGGGGCTTTTGCTACGGTAGAGTCCGAAACGTGTATGTGAACTCAGTTGGGCTAGGATAAATGATCCTCTACTCATTGAAGTAAGACATTTTGGTCGGTGTTTCATGCCCCTTTGCCAAACCGAGATAGATATGGAGGCCCATATAAGAACACTCAGACTCAAACTAGATTGTAAGTCCATGGTCACAATACTATCGAAATCAAGAGCAGGACTGAGCAATTGAATGCAATGTAAATAAAATTAATATTGTATCATTTAAAAATAATAATTGAATCCAGAAAGAGATAGATAAAGGAGGAGAGAGAGTGGACAAAAAAATATAAAAGTGTGGGTCCCATCTCTTTGTGAGAGTGAAATGATATAAGTTGTATCATTTAAAATGACAAACACTTTTCCCGTAATAGAATCTATTAGAAACACAAAAAAGACTTCCAAATAAACTAGATATTAGATTTTTAGGTGCACCATTTAAATGCTTTCAACTGGAAATAAATAAATAAGTTTCCCTTCTAAGAAACTTTTTACACACAATATTTTTCATGGTCAAGTGTTTTTTTAATGTGGGAAGATTCTCTAAGGACAAAGGTAAAAATCGTTTTAATTGAAAGACATAATGGGGCCTCAGAGTAAAAGAGAGAGGTGCTTGAGTGATCGTTGAAAATGACTAAAGGCAATGAGTATGTTGCCAGACCCGACATACTGTAGGCAGCTTCAAAACAGTATGCCTTTCTTTTCATGACTTTTTCCTTTATTCTGTCAACTCTCTTTCACAACTAAATGACACCATAAATAACCAAACTTCTTTGCCACACGTGGTAAGGAGTCTGGGTCCCTTAACCAGAGGTCTCAAGTTCGAGTCTTGCGAATGGAAAAAAAAGATTTGGGAGAGCCGCCCGAAAAGGATCCGACAGTGCTCGATTGAGAATTAGTCTTCGGTTACGGCCGGAGGATACCCTTCAGATTATTGGGAAAAAAATGACACCATAAATTGATGATTGGGTTCATTTGATAGAATATACATAACCAGAAGTCTCGAGTTTGAGCTCTGGGAATGGAAAAAAAAAAAATTGTGAGAGCCGCCCCGGAAAGGTTTAATTGGGAATTAATCTTCGGTTACGGCCGGAGGATATCCTCAGATTATTGGGAAAAAAAAATGACACCATAAATTGATGATTGGGGTTCATTTGATAGAAATTACGAATGCCCATTTTACTTATTCTTGCCTATGTCTTAGTTGATCCTTCTGATGGGAGGTTTTTAAGAGCTTCATGTCAGTGTTGACACAATAAAATTGGCCCGTGACGTTAAAGCAAAATGTTGGGTCATTTTCGTGTCTTCCCTGTGGGTCCAGCACCATCATGGTCTAATTTGGGCTATGCAATCTGCTACCAGTCCTATTCAGGCTGGGCCTTGTTAATTATTGTTTTAGGACTTCAAGGTAAATTCACCCAGATTGAAGCTTCCATTTGTATTTGGGAAGCAACAAATAAAAATAGAAAAATAAAAAATGTTGGTAGTTGAGACTTGAGAGATTCCTAAATTTCAAGTGTTCCAAGAAAAAAAGAGTAGAATCCACAGTCCAGACAAATAAGAAGCTGCTAAGTATGATAAATCTTTAGCCATATAAATTATGTCACGGGTGGCGTTTGGAGTTTCAATGTTTCGTGTTTGTCTTACTATACATATTTCTTTTTCACTTGTCTCGAGTAGCTCTATATTTGATATAAGATCCAAATAGTGTAGCTCTTTGCATTGACTAGTCCTTTTTTTGTTCCACTTCTTTTGCCCTCCAAAGTAAATTTACACATGCAATACAATTATATGTTTCATGTGCCTGTTATTAATAAATTAACTTAAATTTAACACCTGAAGGGATAAATGATAGTCATTAAATCAAAAAACGTCGTTTTGATATTGAAATATTATAAAAATTATAAATATAAAGATCTTTTATAGATCTAATAATTTAAAATTACAAAAATGAGCTGTCAAAAATGACATAATATCCCGCCTGTTATTAATAAATTAACTGGGGGAAGGAATGAAATAACAAAAGTAGAACATGAGACTGTCAAACACGGACTCTGATCGATCACAAGTGAAAAATAATAGTAATGCAATAAATACACGCTCATCATAGAAGCAAACTTGAGACCAACCCTTTCAAACACTTAAACTGAATAAGTTGACCACTCATTCACCCGATGCATTCATTGGTGAAATTGAGAAGAAAGCAAAGAAAGAAACGACAATCTGAACCTCACGCTGGAGTAAAACAGCCTTGCACACAAACCTCTCCTTGAAGATATAATTGTCGTGTCACATCATTTGGCTTCAATTTGTTCACAACCCCAAGAAAAACATCAAAGAAATGAAAGAATTGTTTAATATGGAATCCAAATATTAGCTGCCCCTTATTTAAATTAAGAGAACATTGTTATAGTTTTAGCCATAATCTGGTTACAACATCTCTCATATAATTGGGTCTAATGTCAAGTTTATATTTCAATAATTGTTCATGGTTTCTTTTTATTTTAGCTGCAACATACCAAAAACAATAAAAAATGAAAAACAAACTAACACCTGACCAAAAAATTCCCATTAAATCAACAATTATTATTGGCATGAGTAGGAACATGCTAAGTGACACAAAGTCAATCCTTACATTCACACCATGCTTAGCCAACAAATCAGCACAAGTAACCTCACAATGGGATCTCGTTTTTTATGTTATGCTAGCGTGTGCTCCTTTTTCAAAAATAGAAGGAAAAAAGGATTGGGAGAGAATTTAGAAGAAAAACAGGAATATCAATAAAAGAAAATATTTCTTTTTTTGGTAAAAAACCACCAAATAGAATTGTGATCCTGAAGGATATTAAAAAAATCCCACAATGGACAACAATGAAGCTAGGAAAGAGCTAATGCCTAATGGGAATTCACCTTCCTTCAAATTTATATAAATCTTTAAAAGTAAAAATTATTTCTAATTTTTTAATCATATATCTAATACTTTTCTCCTTTCACTATCTGCAAAAATATTAAGTTGTAAGCATTATTTCTATTTTTTTCATATAAATAGTTATAGGGGAAATTACTGCATAAGTGATTCCCTTATGCCACACACCCATCGTCATTTTTTCTTTCTTTTTATATTTATTTTATTTTAAAAAAATGGTGGGGCTCACCATATTTTTGTATCAGCTGCAAATTTTTAAATTTTACAGTAAAAGGAGAGTTGCAAAGCCCATGGTTATAACTTATAACTTCAAAAGAAAATTTTATATTATAATTTCACTCCTTTCAAAAAAAAAAAAAAAATCTATGTCCGCCAGAATTTTGATCCTAAGTTTTGCTCTAGATATCTGTGGCTAAAGAATTATAATGGTGGAACTACATATTTGAGTTATATTAATTGGGGAAGGATATTTTTATTACCAAAATTTTTTACTATCAACTCACTACCTATCTAATCACCATTGGATCAATATTTTCTCTTTTTTTCAAATTTTTTTTAACATTCTCTCTCTTTGATCCAATGATAATTAGATAGGTAGTAAGTTGGTAGTAGAAAATTTTGATAATAAGAATATCTCTCCTCATATTAATTTAGACGGTGCTGATATCACAGATAGAAAATGATGATATATAGTCATTGAGAGAAGTGTTTATCCTTTTAAATGACACAATTTATATTTTTCCACTTTCACAAAGAGATGAGACTCACACCTTTATTTTTTTGTCAACTCTCTCCTTCTTTATCTTTCTCTTTCTCTCTTACAGTGACACAACTTTACATCTTTTAAAATGACACATATTTTTTCCATATTCCTTATTCAATAAGGAGAACGAAAATAATTGCTTATTAAGTCTATTCTGGTTTTAACTAATGTATTTATATTTTATATTTTTTCGCTGACAAGTGTTTATCAAAGTACTCTGTGCGGGCCCTCCATAGAAGAGGAGAAGAATTCCCATCTAAAGAAAGTTAAGCGTGACTACCAATTGCGAATTAAATATAGCTGAAGATGGGCCTATGGGCCACATATCACGTGGGCTTCACACTTCCCTCAGGCCCACTGAAACGGACATTCTGTAGTCTTTAATATGTTATCTTGTTTAAACAAGATGTTGATCCTCGATTGAGACCCAAGAAATATATATATATATATATATATATATATATATAATACGAAACTATTTTTGTAATTAAAGTCTTGTACGAAACTATTTTTGTAATTAAAGTTCAAAACTTAAAAATGACTTTGCATTATAAGAGTTTTTTTAATGAAAGTTTAGTAAAATGATTACGGTCATTAAAGGTAAACTACAAGTCTAAAAGAATATACACCTGCGAATAAAGAAAGCAAATTTTAAGGAGGGAGAATATTATTACTATCAAAATTTTCTATTATCAACTTATTATCTATCTAATCACCATTGGGTCAATATTTTCTCTTTCTTCAAAAATTTTTTAGCATTCTTTCTCTTTAATCCAATGATGATTAGATAGGTAATAAGTTGGTAGTAAAAAAATTTGGTAATAAGAATATCCTCCTCAATTTTAAGTACTATAAATATCATTTCACAGTTTAATCATCACAAGACACAAACAGATAACAGCTAAACAAGAGTGTCGGGTTGATGATGTATGATATGACATAACGTGTGTCGATAGTACAACATCAATTCTAAATTTTTTCACGTTGTTTTGCCAGGTGATAGCTGTAGCTGTTTAGCTGTTACTCGTATTTTTCTTTGAATAAATTTTTTGTAAGACATTAATAAATACTTCATAATAGAAAAACTAGATAATAAGAAACTTATTATCATGACACAAGCCTACAATAAATGAAGTATGGACTTAAAAAGTGCAAGCTCAAATATCCTTTTAGATATTACACAATATGATAGTGTTCCATTATCTTATATCAGTATTAAATTGTATGAAATATTATAATATCATTAAAATATGGTTCTTTTAACAAAAAATAAAAACATTGAAAAGCTGAAACAGCCCCTAAGTCTAAAATATGGTTCTTTTAACAAAAAATAAAAACATTGAAAAGTTTGTCCACCCAAAAAAAAAAAGTAAAGCACATTTTCACTTTAGTCCCTTATAAAAAAAATTAGTCTCGAGATTCTTTAAAAATCTAAAGTGGAACAATTTAGTTGAAATTGTAGTCTTTTACAAATTCAAAAAAAGACCCACATTAGAACCTAAAAAAAAGAAATAAAATGGGTCCACTTTGAATTTCATAAAAACCAGACGACTAATATTTTTTGTAAGAGATTAAAATGAGGATCGTATTTTTTTGTCAACGACACAAAAAGATTTTACTCAAAAAAAAATAAAAAATGGAAAAGTTGAAACAGCTTCTAAATCTAAACATTGGAATGTTTTTTTTTTTTCAGACGAACCAAAACAAAGTGTCTTAGAATTAAGAAATAATTTATAAACAATTTATTGAACATTGAAATTACTATTTCAAAAAGTGGAGGGGGACGCAAACACTTTTCAAGGAGATCAAATTCCCTACAAGTTTTCTTAAAAAAGAAAGGCCAAAAAGATATTCCATTTAGTTTGGTACAGATAATGCCATTTGCTCCCGGTTTACTTGCACACCCAGTTTCTTTCCTCTCCATGAATAATCTTGCTGATGAGAATCTTCTTTCATCTCAACGGAAAACAAATGAATAAAATTATAAAATCAACCACCAAATACAAATACATGAATCAACTTACCTAAAATTATTTTAACTAACTCCCATAAAATTACTTTAACTAACTCCCAAAGATAACTCAGTTGGCAAGGCAACTGAGCTCAAAAGGGTTCCTTTGAGTCAAGTGTTCAAACCCTACCTAATCCAAATTCTTAAAAAATCTGTGTCTCAAATTTATTTTAACTTAATCAGTGTTTTCAAATTTAAGTTTGGGTATCCAATAGGGAAAGTTTTGCTATCTTTATAGAATGAGGATATTCTAATTACAAAATATTCTCACTGCTAACTTATTACTCATCACATAAACATTGGATCAAAGAGAGAGAATGTTAAAGTGAGAATATCCTCCTCATCTTTATAATGTTGCCCGGCTAGAAATCGAATTAGATGGAGTCCGTTGACTATTGAATAAAGAATGGTTTATATAAAGAAAAAAAAGTTGGGTTTATCATTTATCATTTAACATGATCACAAAAATTTTCCTACACACAACATTTTATGGGGCCCGCAGTAAAAAAAAAAAAAACTCTGGCACGTAAAATGAATCTCTATAACATAACATAATCACTTTTCCTACAACATAACTCTTATAAAACCCAAAAAAGTTTATAGAATCAACTTGCATTATTGTACCCACTAAATTCTACGAGAACCAGGAAATTGAGAAGGACAAATTGTCAGCATATGTCTGATAAAACACCCGAACAAATTTAAAAATTGGATTCACAATGTATGAATTTGAAGTTTTGAACAAGATATCATCAAAAATATCCTGAGATATATTCGAGTTGTGAATGGACTAGTGGCCTTATTACTTAAAAGTGGAAACTGGGAATACTGTCAATATCCTTGTGTCACTTTACACAGTTGGAAAGTCCATAAATAGAAGTACCCTTCTAATTGTCATTCACCGTTGATTCGAACCACAAGACCAACTACAAATGCAAATGTCAAGCTGCCAACCCCTCTCTCTCTCCAACTCCAATAATTCTTACAAATTACGCATTTCATTGATGGGTAAATAAACTCTATATAAGACAACATTTTTGAATGATTCCTGCAAAATTGAATATTCCTGAAAACTGAATATTTCTAAATCTTACATATTATTGGTATATGATTTTTTGGAGTATTCCTGGAGCGCCAAATATTTCTAAATTTTTTATTTTCAAATATTATCGTAAACTGAATATTTTCATAATATTTTGAAAAATCATGACTCCCAAATAAATAAAAATTTCCCATCTACCAAACATTTCCTAAAAGTCATAGGAATCTCCATCACAAGATCGAAAGATATGCAACACAAAGCTCTTGGGTCCACATTAGGATTAGGCCCTTTTTTAGGTAATAATAAAATCTAAAGAGCTCCATGGGCTTCTTCTAACCATATAACAAGCCCAATTAGTGTTGTCATTACATGTCCAGTTATCAATCTTCTACCACAACCTTTAAAAAAAATAAAAAATCTTCTACAAGAGTACAACTACAACCACTGAACCAAACCACTACAGCGCATTTTCAATATTACGGTGTTACTGAACTGGGTACATTTTTTTATAATTTACGCTGTGTAATTCTAAAAGTACGTAATGTAAATTATAAAAAAGTGTTTTTTTCTTTTCACTCAAGTACAAAAAACGGCTAAGGTGGCATTTTTGTCGTGGTGGACCCACTTGCGGACAAATGCCAAGTGCGGACATAAAAAAATTTATTTCAATTTTTTTTTGTAAGTTCTTATTTATCTCTTGGTTCAATATATATTAGGAGTAAATACATTTTTAAGTAGATAACAAAAAATATCGTCCCCCATTTTAGTCCCTTATAAAAAAATAATTAGTTTCGGGGTCCCTAAAAAATTTAAAGTTGGTCAATTTAGTTAAAATCACGATCTCTCACAAATTCAAAAAAGACATACATTAGTCCCTCAAAAAGACAAAAATGGATCCACTTTGAATTTCATAGGGACCAGGTGACAAATTTTTTTTTATAATGGACTAAAGTGGGGACCGAATTTTTTGTAAGGGACCAAAAATGATATTTATTCTTATATTAGTTAGCAATGTGCGGAGATGATTAAAACAACGTAGCAACACAAATTAATTAGAGAGTAAAGTTATTCTCTCTCCCGTATAACGTACTCATTCCCATACTTTCTTCATCCTTTTGTTTCCTTTTTCATTTTTATAAAAAGAGAGGATTGATTGCAGGTCTGACATTCTCAAATAAGTTAATATATAGAGACGAGACATTCACTGTGATTTTGCTTGCCTTCTGTACAGCTAGTATTGACTTTTTTATTCATCACTATAAAATAGAATGATGATGTTTCGATGTATTGAAGTATATTCTCATATTTGTTTTGAAGGATTAGTAAGATTTATGGGGAAATAATTGGTCAAACTATTATCTGCAATTTGTTATAGAAGCAATTAGATTGTGAGTGGGTTCGAGCGTTGATTTAAACTTTCTTTACAAAAAAAATTCGGGAGCACTACCTCCGAACCCCCACCAATAAATATGCGAACTTAAAAATATTTTTTCTGAGTCCGCCACGAGCATTTATCACAGTGATATTGTAGATTTTCCCAACCACCACATGTTTTTTTGTTGTCCACCAAACCTCATTCACATTTCATGGACCCATCAAGGCACAAAGTTTTTTTTCTCTTTTTTTTTTTTGGTCATCCTTATAGTCACCATAAGTTTTTATTACTTAAATTATGCTTAGTTTTTTTTTTTTTTTGTGGCATAGGAAATATTATTATTATTATTATATTGAAGTGCTAAATAATGGAATAGTATAACTTCTGACAAATTTTCTGAGAACTGTCAACTGTGCATATGTATTTTGGCCAGATTTTTCAACAGAGTTGAGAGTATTTAATAGTTATGGACAACATATCATATGTAGGTACATACATGGTTCATGGTTGAGTCCTCATCGGAGCTTAAAAATAACTAGTTGCTATTTGCTGCTGAATAGTGAATAGTTAGTGGGTAACCCTACTTCTGCCATCAATAATAAATAACATTTAATGAAAATGGTCATGTTTTTTTCACATTTTTTAAGGCTTTGGACCACTGAGTACTGAATACTCCGTGATATATGAATAGCATTGAGCTACGTAAACCTTTTGCTTTTGGAGCCGCACAAAGTTCACCATTCACTTGCTAGCTTAAACCAGGTCAAAGAGATCTCATATTTATATATGAGGCTTCCAGCAAAGTTGAAATGTGTCAGGTCAATACCTCATAAACTTACCTGTACGTAATACATTTATGGCTGGATCGATGTCCTCTACCTTCTTTTTTGACATTAATAACAAAACCTATATATGACTGCTATCGCCCAAGTACAATTTTTTCTGCTTTCTGGACACTGAAAACATATTATGGTTTCAATTTCGGTAATCTTGCCCCACTCTTATACATAGATATATCAACATCAATATTACCTTTGACGCAAGTTAATTGGGGTTGTGGTAGATGAATCCAATGATAAATAAGAGAATATTAAAAAAATTTCAAAATTAAAATTAATTAAATAATACAAAAAAAAACATTATAATAAAAACATAGATATATAAATAGAAATTATTAAATATAAATATTTAGTATTTTAAAGAAATTTAAAATAAAAAAATTTAAGTAATTAGGGTGACTAATTATAAACGTTATTTTTAATATTAAACGTGTATCCTATTTATCTACCTCTATATAATAAAATAAAGTCTTGACTTTAGACTTTAGAGAGTAAGATAATTTCTGATTGTACCAGCTCTTTCATTAAGACACGCGCCTATATGGCTATATCGTTGTTTAACTCTCCTTTTTCTTTTTCAAACTCTTAGATATTATTAATCACCTTTAATTTTTTTTTACGTTGAATTTTCATTTTTCTTTCTAATTTTCAATTGATTGGTGTGCATGACAACTTGACCACCATTTTCTTATGAGAATTGTGTTTGATAAAAAAAAAATAATATAATAAAAAATAATTCCTATTAAATATAAAAAAAGTTCGAATCATCACTTTCCTTTCCATATGGTGTGTGGTTGTGGTGGTGGTGGCAGCGGCGGTATGGTAGTGGTGGTGGCAGTCTAAGTAGCACCGATACTCTTTAAATTCTTTTTCCAAAGTATCGGATAGGCGTATCGGAAACGTATCGTTTGGTAATCGACATCCTGTATCATCGAATAACGTATCGAAAACGCGTATCAGTGCTTCATAGGTGGCAGTGACGGCAGTGGTTGTGACGATGGGAGTGGTAATGATGGTGGCAGCGACGGCGGTAGTGTTGGGGATGGTGGTGGTGGAGGTGACGGCAGTGGCTGCGATAATAGTGGTGGGTATGGTGGTTGGTGGCGGCAACAATGGTAGTAGTGGCATGGTGGTGGTGGTTGTGAAGGCATCATGGTGGTGGTGGTGGCAATAGTTGCAGCGGTGACAGTGGTGGTGGTGGTGATGGTAGTGGTAGTGGTGACGATAACGTGGAGATGGTAGTGGCAGGGGTGGTGTAATGATGGTAGTGGTTAGTGGCTGCGGCGGTGACCACGACAGTGGTGGTGACGGTAGTGGTTGCGGCAATCATAGTGGTGGCGTCGTGGTGGTGGTAGTTGTAACAGCCCGTTACGTACCGGTATTGTTAACATTAATTATGATATTAAGCGCAGTTACAATCACAGCAGTTCATTTATAAAAATGAGAATAAACTTTTTCCGATTATTACGCGAGCAGTAAAAGTATAAAAAGCGTAATAATAAAAAGCTGTGATCGCAACGGTAACACTGGCGGAAGACTTACTTAAATTGTTTATACACTTTAATCTACTACATATAAGACATTAAGGGTTCCCATATTAGCCAATTCCTCACTTTTATGTTTTTACCACTTAACCGGACTTGCTAATTTGTTTTTCTACGAACATAAAATAAAAATCCAAACTTAAACTCCAGGCTATCTTTTTTTCCTTATTCACTTACTTTTCTAACAAGCTATCATACACTCGATTTCGAGCTCGTGAGCTCCGGTTATCGCCGTTTAAAGATGGACAAACAACATTGTCTACCAACTCCAAAACAGCCTAAAACCTACAATCTTCATGGAATAAACTGTACCTAACGGCCCAACCAATGACTCTCAAACTTTTACACCATAAACTAGACACCTCAAACTTCGATTTGATATATCGTATGCTTAATTTGACCAAGTAACGAAGCGGGAATTAATTTCTCAAAACTACTTCAAATCTGCCAACAAAAACAGGGCAGAACAGGGCAGTATGTTACAACAGCCCCCATGGGCTGCGCACACCACCAATGAACCTAGGCTTTTGACACAACGTAGGGGACATCTTAAGCTTCAAAATGGTGTATGGCACGTCCCAATCGGACTAGTATGGAGAGAGATACACTCCTCCAAAGTTCACCCAAAAACTGCCAATTCTACAGAAAATTCGCCAGAGTTTCCTTTGTATTTCCTAAAATCCCTAAATTTGCATAACCTGTTTAACACCACTAATACACCTGAAATCCAGCAAAATCCAATGGGTGGCACACACAAGGTCCAACAACGCCTTGGGGCTCTTACAACTCATTCCAATATACAATTAAAACATAAGCAATTTACTTTTCAATCCTTTATAGTTTTAATAACTAACATTCAATTTCATGCGTAAACCATAATGCAGATAATCATAAACCTACAATAGGCCTAAAGCCCTTCCATCATATTACATACATCCATGGTACATTTACAACACTGGATTACATTTATATTTATAACTTTAACTTTAAACTACAAATATTTACATATTACATTTCACTTGCCAAATAAATCCATAAACTAAAATGACATGATATCTAAACTATACACCACTGCTCCACTCATCATCATGCGGGCTTCTTGCCCGCTGCTCCATATCCACAGGTGCATCATGAAATAATGCCCCGAGACGGGGTGAGATATACGGATATATCTCAGTAACCGAGAGGTTCTGGAGAAAACTCCGCCCAATGGTTCACTTCGATGTATATCAATAATATAAAAACAACACTACTGTTATAAAACGGGATAAAGCAAGGGATTTAGAGAAAGGGGGAATATATCAGAACAACTACGACATGCGGGATGGTAGCTACCAATACCATGCCATGTCCTCGGCTATACGCCTATGGGTACTACCCCTGGCGTGTTCATAGAACAACCCACCAAGGTACCCCTTCCAACCATATACACCCGAGACAACCTAGTGTGCTCCTATCCGGATAACACACCACGACCCTGGGTCAACTGGAACTCCCTCTCGGAGACCTATCCAGTGGCAGTCCGGAAACACTTGCCCGAAGGCTAAAAATATATACTGGCCAGAGATCTGGTACATAAGTACCCACTGTGATAATGCATATGCATGCTCATGCTGTTCTACACTACTCATACACACTTCCTACCATTGCCATCAACTAGCAAGGTGGAACACAAAAGGGGAACAAGCCCCAGTACCAAGAGGTTACCTTTCTTTTTTTCCTTTCACAGAGCTCCGCAGAACTCCACTTGCAGCTTGATTAACAGGGAACGCCTACACAGAGGACAATTCCACACACTTAGAACTTTGAATCCACTCATGAATTTCAACATACATGTGTAAACCACATCACTGACCTCAATCCACTTGATCCAGGACCAAGGGCAATCCACTGTTTCACTGTTCCAAGTCTATGTCCACGTACGACAACATGTACAACCATGCACAGCCGTCAGTTTCAGTCACAATACGTCAAAACGCAAAAACGTCAAATTCCTCTTCTCTCCCCCTAAGGTTCGGCCATAATAGGGTTATTTAGGGTTTTATTTTTCTAAATTTTCTTTCTCATTTTCTTTCACTTACTTAGGTTACCCAAAGGCTAGTTCAATCGCCGTTTTACGGTTTTACGACTTTTTCGCAACGTTTTGCGAATTATTACACTTTAGGCACATTTTGCCACTTTCAACACTTATCATTTTTACATTGATTCTTCCACATGCCAATCACCATACAACCCATCTAATAACTTTTCCATCACACAACACAACACCAAAGTGTTCTAAAATATCAATTTGCTCAATTGTACATAAATGGCCTAATCTTGGTTAGTCCAAACCAAGGATTTCCACTCAATTCCTATGGCCCACAACTCACATAATCACTTCCTAACATCATATAATCACACTACAATTCACTATACCACACATTAACACAAAACTCAAAAATTCCATTTCATGAACCCATTTTTTTTTCTAAGTTAAAAATCCGTATTTTTCGCTTAAAATTTTCATTGCATTTCTAGCATTAATACATCATTCTAAGACATTATCATCTAATAGACATTTTCCATTTGAGCTCTCTAACACCACATATCACAAAATCCCTCTTTAGGCGCAATTATCACAACTCAAAATTTAACCAATGAAATGTTGAAATAACTTACCCAATTGCACGGTATATGGCTCCACCTAAGTATACTCCACCATTGGAGCATTTAAAATCAACATGATCTCCTTTTTCTCCAAGCAAACCGCGGCCTAAATGGGCAAGGATCTCCTCACACACTCAATTTCAAGGCTAAACAAGGCTACCAATGGGTTTAGGAGGTGTTTTCCATCAAGATTCAACACAAACTTTGTTGAATTTGGTTGAGAATTGGTTGGCTTGTGGCAAGGAGCAAATTGGCACAAAAATGGAGGCACAAGGCTGTTGGGTCGCGGGAGGAAGAAGATGAATGGGTGGGAAAGAAAAGAAACGGGAACCTAAAAGTGATTAATTGACTTTAAGTGGGTACCGGATCCCACGTGATTTAAAACTCACCCGAATTTCCCTCCGATCATCACTAAAATTCACAATTTAAAAACTAATGAGAAATTATAATTTTTCATCTTAACAAAATCCTTTAATTTTACTCTCTCAGATAAATTTGGAGCTTTCCGGTTGTTCGGAAAAACACTGCATTAAGGTACAGCGCGCTCCGTTGACAAACTTCCACAAACTGACTTAAATCCCTTAAATATTATCAGAAATCATATTTCCTATTTCCATGGACCATTTAAAATCAATATTTGAAACCTAGAGCTCAAAATTCCACTGGCACGTTTTACGGTGCAATCTGACTGCGGTATTTTTACCCGCGAAAAACACTATTCACTGATTTTTCTGAAACTTGCCTATCCACTCAATTTTTCGTTTTGAATCCATTTCCAGGTTTATTTTTATCATCTGAGACCTCCTGCTCAATTTTTTACCTTCCTAGGGTTGTGTGTTGGCTAATTACCGTTTTGCCATTTCTTTGTATTTTGGCCTAATCTTTGGGATTTTCACTAATCCTTCACTTAATTTCTCACTTAACACTTTAATTACTTATTTTGGAATTGTGAGGTGTTATAGTAGTGATGGCGATGGGGGTGGTGGCAGTGGCGTGTGATGGCGACGGTGGTGGTGGCGGCGGTAGTAGTTGTGGTGGTGGTGAAGGTGGCATGATGGTAGTGATGGGTGGAGGTTGTGGTAATGGTGGCGGTGGCATCGTGGTGGTAAGGGGTGGTGATGACGGCACTAGTGGTAAGATGGTGCAGTAGTCGTGTCAGGATGATGGTGGCAGTGGTGATGATGGTGGTTGTGGTTATGATGGTAGAGAAGGAGAGTGATTGAGAGAGATAATTGTTTCTCATTTTGTGCCCGGGAACAATAAAAGAATTTTTTTATTCTTTTTCTTTTGTTCCTCAGCATAAAAATTAAACTGATTCATTCTGGGAACAAAAAAATAAACCGATTTTACCAAACGAGTTTCCTATCTATTTCTGTTACCAGGAACATAAATTGAAAAAGAATTGATTCCGAGAAAGTTGTCATGGACACACTGTCTACATTTTATTTTTCTTTCTCTAGATTCCAGGTTAATTATACTCTTAAATTAATTCCTTTCAAATTTTCATTTTACATTGAATTTTTTTTTTCTCAAATATCAGTTGCTTTACTTTTATATATTAAATTGGAGTATATTATCTTTTAAAGGGCTTAACCTCTTAATACAATCTTTTTTTTTTATAAACCTTAATACAATCTCTTAAAGAATGACACATGTAATTCTTAAATTGTCTTTTTAAAAAAAAATAAAATTACACAATTATTTTGTTATTTTTTATCTATATGTTTTTGAATTCTACTTAAATTAATCATGCATATATGAAAATTTTAAATATTTTACTTTTAATTTATACCTTTCAAATTTTATCTAAATATAAAATATGAATATGCACGGAATATTTATTAGTTATTATTATTATTATTATTATTATTGTTGTTGTTGTTGTTGTTGTTGTTGTTGTTGTTAATTTGTGCATCTTACACCAGTAAACACTCAATATTTTCTAAAATAATAAAAATGAATTGTAACATTTGGCCAAAAAAGTTGTTTAATTGATTTGATAATATTTGTTTGGGTGAACCTATATCAAATGTCAAATACAATATTAAATTTTATTGATTTAATGCACATGAGGAGTGCCTATTGCAGTAGTCTAAAACTAATTCTTTATTATCACTCTTAATTGTTTAAAACTTATTATTATTCATGTAATGAATAATCAATTGAAATTTTAAATAATCTTATTGTCTGTTTTTTATGATATCATATACAATATTCGTTCAATATAGTTGTTTAGATTCTAATTATTAAATTATTTTTATCAATATAACCTAATCACCGTATAAGTGTTTAAATAACATAACAACGAGTAGTTTTTGTTTATTTTTTTTTAAAAAACAAGGACATTTTAAAGAAATTGATTAAATAAGAAATTAGCTAAGCAAGAGAAGTAATAAACATGCATATATATAGGAGTAGTAACGATACATACAATTATTATGCTAACACTCGTATTATCGTATATCATGTGTATAAAAGAAATCATTGATAAACAATGTGGCCAACGGATACATAGTCTTAATTCATATACACTTTTTGCACTCTTTTTCTCAAAGTGAATATTAACAAAAATAAAATAAAAATAAAATCTGATTGAAGAATTGAAATATTTGATATTAATACTTAGATCTTGGTGTTTGTCATTTTAAATTACATAAGTTATGTCATTGTAGGGAGAGATAGACACAGAAAAATAGAAATAAAGGGAGAAAGAAAGTCAATGATTTTTTTTAATTTAAATTTTAAATAAAAAACTATTCGGTGTTTATCTCTCTTCTAGAATGACATAACTTTATGTCATATAAAATGACAAACACTTTTTCCTAGTACTTATTTATATGTGCAAACCATTTGCAAAGCATAGTTGAGCAAAATGATAAATTTCAGAAAAAAAATTAATATTTGTTAAAAAAACTACTAGCACCCAATTTCAAATATTATAACAAAACTATATTTTTTTCTAGCATTTATATTAATATTATTTTTTTATTCAAACTTTGGGCCTCTTTTACACTTGAGAATACTATTACAACATTATTAAACTCGATCTGACGATTGACCTGATCGGGGTACTATGTTATTGGGTAATTGTTCAATTGGTAAATCGCAGATTGAACCGGTTGACCCAAGTAAGTATCTATATTTTATATTTATAAATCTACAAATGTACTCAAATACGTGTGAAAAATATGTCAGTTTCAAATCTTCTAATATGAAAAATAATAAATTACATATCATTGCAAGAAATTCTGACACATATCTTTTAAATGCATGACCCCTAATTTTTTTCTGAACTGGTAGGGTCACCGGTTTTGATAAAAATTGGTCGAGCCAAACCGGTTTTCACTGGGTCAATTACATGACTAGTCTCGGTGGCGAACGCAAGTTTGAGAAATTTTTTTTTTAAAAAAAGTGAGTGATTTAGGTCAAGTAAAAAGAAAGAAAAAAGATTTAGGAAGATTGAAAAGAAAAAAATAAACCTAGGCCCAACCATGGTAGTTAAAATCAGAATGAGGATAAAAAATCATAAAACGTAAAATTCTAACATAAAAAAATCATAAAATCGTAAAAGTGTTTGGAATTTTGATGAAATCATTTTGATTAAAAAAATTGTAAAATTATAAATCACATATTTAAATCGGGATCTTAACTAACATGGATCCAACCCAACCAATTCCTATAATTTATTTTTTTATTGTTTATATATTTTTTGATACATTTAAAATTTTCTTTGAAAAAATAATCTTCGGGGCGCAGCCCTCGAACCCCCATCTAAGTGTGCAGACATAAAAAAAAATTCTGGGTACGCCATTGACTAGTCTATTGCTTGACTTGAACCGGTTGATGATTTGTTTACTGGATTTCGGATCAACTTAGCCGGTTTAATAACACTCTATTATATATATATATATATAGGGTCAGGATCCCTTTACACTAGTGTAAGTTACACTTTCAATCTTGTCCGTTAATCCCATTTATATCTAAGGGTTCAAATTTCTTAGTAATGTGAGTCATTGGATACAAGTGGATCAATGATCAAGATTGAGTGTAAGACTTCTAACTCTTATACCAGGTGTAAGAATATCCTGTCCACATATATATATATATGGGTTTATTATCTACCATTTAACATGACCAGAAAAACTTTCCTACACTCACAACATTTTGTGGGGCCCGCAGCAAAAATAAAAAAACTCTGGCACGCAAAACGAATCTCTATAACATAACACAATCATTATTCCTACAACATAACTTATAAAACCCTATATATATATATATATATATATATATATGGGAAAAATATTTCTCCGATAACTTGAGATAAATTTATCTCCAGCCACCCAAAAGTACGTCATTTTATTTATTTATTTTCTTATATTAATTGATGCAGCTTTGATCTGTAAAAACATTAAATATGAGAAATCATAACCATGCAAAGTTGGAAATAAATATAAAATATTAAATATGGAGAATTATAACCATACAAAGATAGAAATGAATATAACCGTTAGATCCACATAATCGATCTAACGGTAAAATTGATTGATAATAACACTATTTGGTTGTTACAAACTTACAATATCCTTCCCAAATATATATATATATATATATATATATATATATATATATATATATATATATATATATATATATATATGAGACAGGATATTCTTACACCGATATAAGAGTTAGAAGTCTTACACTCAATATTGACCATTGATCAACTTGTATCCAATGGCTCACATTATATATAAAAATTTGATATATATTGTATATAAGTATAAACCAGCGGATAAGATTAAGAGTGTAACTTACACTAATGTAAAATGATCTTTATCCTATATATATATATATATATATATATATATATATATATATATATATATATATATATATATCTTCAATTTGGCCCCAACGGCCTTACTAATATGTCATAATATGCCTTAATGGACAACTCCAGGTTTTTTCACCCTTTTACTCCTCATTAATTATTTTGCCTCTTACTTAGAACTATCTATCAATCTGTCTCTCTTTAATCAATTAAGCCAAAAATTCAATCGATTAAATCTCCCATACTAAAAAGGAAAAATGCCAAGATTTTTCATAGTGTTGTGGAAAAGGGATTTCCATTTCCCAAATTTACTATCTCTCAAGTCTTTGAAAAGTGAAACTATTCATATATATATATATATATTTATTTTGTGGTTGTAGAGGCCAGAAATAAATGAGCATATCCACTTTTACCAAAAAAAAAAAAATGAGCATATCCACAACCACAAATGACAGTGCCTCGTATTTTCACAAGTTAGCCGACAGGTGATAGTTGGTGTCCGACGACGGTGCCTGGTGGAAGTAGTGGCAGCATTGGGTTGAAGACAAGGGTAATTTTGTCTTAAAATTATGAAATATGTTTAACTGTTATAATGGTATAGTAAAAATGATTAATTGTTTTAATTAAAAGTGTAAGGTAATTCTTTGAAAAAACATTTAATTATAGGATAGCTTTATGTAATTTAACCTAATTTTTTTCCTTTAATTTTAAGGATTTTGTTAACGTGTGCACTTGTGAAAAATTAAAAATAACATTTATGATGCATGATTCTTAATTACTCAAAGAAAAAAATACTTATTTTTTTAAAGATATTAAAAACCTGCACATTTTATTTTTTGTTTCTATTTTTTTATTTCTTAAACTATGCTCTAAGGGAACACATCAACAAAATCCTAATTTTTAATATATTTTTAATTGAAAAGAAGTCACACACTTGTAGAAAAGTCAGCTCACTTTTTTTGTCGTATGTGTAAGTTACAGTTCATCATCATCTTGACTAGTCTATTGCAATACAACCCCACTTGAATTGGGTAAAAAGATAAAATATTCTTCCAGCCTCTGACCATAAAATAAATAAATAAACAATGAAGAAAGATGTGCAAGATTTACTTATATCCACATGCCCCAAGACATTTCCGTGATACTTCTGTATCACTTATTGCATCATTGTGAAGATCGAACCAAAATCTTGATTTCCCGATTCGAACTGATCTTACTAATTGTTGGTCTAATCTAATGAACGTGGGATGTTTAATTAAATGAGTTAAAAGGTACAATTTAATGTGGGTTTTATGTTTACCATGTAACATAATATAACATCACTCTCCTACACACATTAAAGAAGTGAAATCCACATATTTTTCTTTCTCTTTAATCATTCTATTTTCTCTCTCCATTTTTATGTGTGTTAGAAACAACACTTAAATCATGTAACATAACATTAATAAAACCTATTTAATATTTCAATGGCGATCACCACCACAACCATGACTGACTAATAATTTATTGTTTCGTTTCATTTCATTTCAAGCGGGTCACTAATTATCATCAAACATTATTTCCAGAACAATTGGTTTAGTAATTCGTTATAAAATCGCTCAAATCATCTCGGTTTAAAATAATCCTTTTGTGTGGTCCTAAATGCTGTCCAACACTAAAATGATTTGGAATGGGCCATTGACTAGGAAAGAAAAACACATAACACAATCAACTCTGATTAGGATCACATGAAACTAAGATATTGTGAATCACATATGGTGTAAGGTCAAAGAAATATAGCTTTTTCAGGCAAAAGTTGAAAGGGCCTGTTTTAGCAAAGAGAATTTTTGGTGAAACTTACTTCATTTGTGACTCATGACTTTTCCTGACAAATGCGGCTCTATTGTACAGCATGATGTGTCTTATTTCATGAATTACGCTCTCAAACCTGGGAGGGCTTCTTCACATAAAATATGATCATTTCTTAATCCAAATGGTAGATGGAAAAAGATTAAATGAAAATAACAATAATAAGAATGAATTCTCTAGACGAGTTCTTAATTTAATGACAAAAATTATTAAAAAAGTAATGTGGTAATACTTAAATTTTGAAAAATAAATTTGATGATAAAGTTTTAAAAAGAATAATGCAGTTTAATGAAAGACCAAAATAAAAATAAAAAATAAGAGTGATAATAATAAGGGTTTTATAAGAGTTATGTTGTAGGAAAAATAATTGTGTTATGTTATAGATATTCGTTTTGCGTGCCGGAATTTTTTTTTTGTTGCGGGTCCCACAAAATGTTGCGTGTGTAGGAAATTTTATGTTATCATATTAAATGATAGATGATAAACTCTAATATTAAATGCAAGACTATGACAGCACATATTGGAAACTGTGTCGGGTGTTGGCTTGATTCTGGTCCCCACTCTATGAGCTATATGACCCAAACAGTAACTCGTGGCCCAAGTCCCAAATCCCAACCATTTGCTACCGCCTCCTATTGCCCATCTTTCATTGGCTTTTACTGCACTTCGTTTCCTAATTTCTTTCTTTAATTAATATTTTCAATCAGCTATTATATAAAAAATTAGAATTTTTATTCTTGAGACTGTTTTTTTACATGTTTTATTTGTATCAAGCAAGTAATATTAAAAATTATATGTTTTTTATTTTATTATTCTTTTTAATATTCTTCATTTACTCTCGTAATTTTTTCTTATCATATGAAACATTATTTGCTTAAATTTTTACTAGATTTAATTTTTATTCATCTACTTGTTTTTTATTTATCTACTTAATCAAATATTAAATTGTCATGGAAAAATTATGCAGATATTAGTTGAATCAAAGTCCCAAGAAAAATTATGTAAATAAAGTTGGGGAATAGAAATTTGACTTATTGTCTAGGTGGCTTCCCAATGATGAGGTCTTGTTACTTAAAAGTTGTTTGCCTCCTCAATGGCTCTCCTAAACTTTCTTGGAACATCTGTAACGGTTGTTACATTTAGAAAAGAAATGCATAAAGGACAAGAAGAGGAGAAAAAGGAATTGAGAGAGAAACAGTCATGAGAGAGAAGAGAATTTACAATAATTTTCTGATATCATTTCTTAATACCATACACTTACTTATAACCATGAAAGATAGATGTTACAAAAGAAAACACTATTACAATTAAGGAATTAAAATAAAGATACTACTATAGTAGCACTGCTATAAGTACTAATTATTGAGATATACTGATTACCATTATATTTCATTACCGTTATATTCATTACCGTTACATTACCGTTATATTATATTCCATTACCGTTACATTCCATCGCCCTTCAAACCAACCCCGTCCTCGAGGTTGAATGCCATGTCCACCGGGGTCAAAGACGAACCTTGGAGCTGGTGTTGAGCTTGAGTGAATATAGAATTGAGTAGCATGCTTAACAAGAGATATACCAGCATGTATATGAAAGGGAATGCTGAAACTAATCTCATTGCAATAACCAGAAAAATCTTCTCTGAATTTTGCAACATGTTTATCAATGTTGATACCAATGAAATCTCTCTGGCATACGAGTTGGAGAGTCGCAACTAAATCCGATTTGGGTAGTATTATTGCTTGATCATCACGATCGGCCACGTCAATCACAACCAGTTCCTTTATAATCGTCTCACTATCAGGGGTGATCAGAACTGGTGACGAACTATGTGGAAGGGAAGCGATCTTGCGGTGTTCTAGAGAATCATTGTTCTTCGATTCCTGAATCAGCTCTTCTGGTCGGTGAAGAGAACGTTCCAACGAGTATATACGGAAAGCCTTCTGAATCTTGATGGCAGCCTTGACTTCATTTTCATCAATCCATTCCCGAAGTAAGCGGTTAATGCTCTCGCATGTGGCGCGTATGACATCATAGTTCTTCTTGATTTGCTGGGAAACATCACTAAAGGAGGAGGTTGGTGCCAAAGTGGGAGAGGTCGACCACAAAGGAGTACAAAGTGAGAAGTGCGTAGTCATGGAGGATGAGATCATCAACGAGAGCATCAATGTAACAGTTGTTACATTAGAAAAGAAATGCAGAAAGAATAAGAATAGAGGAATAAGGAATAGAGAGAGAAAGAGTCACGAGAGAGAAGAGAATTTCCAATAATTTTCTGATATCATTTCTTAACACCACACAACTACTTATAACTATGAAGGATGGATGTTACAAAAGAAAACACTATTATAATTAAGGAATTAAAATAAGGATACTACTATAGTAGCACTGCTATAAGTACTAATTTGGGATATACTGATTACCATTATATTCCATTACCATTTCATTACCGTTATATTTCATTACCGTTATATTATATTCCATTACCGTTACAACATCCCTGGAAATGGAGGAATTTTCATCAAAGAGATCTATAGGCTCTTGAACAGAATTTAGAGGAAAGATGTGGTAGCTCAGAGATCTGTAGCATTATATGAAAGTGGAAATGACCTCACATAATTCAAGTCCTCTTGGAAGATAGTCCATTGTAGACTTCTCATGAAGAGCATATTGGCACTCGAGCGAATGGTGGTGGTGGTGGTGGTGGTGGTGGTTGGGGGGGGGGGGGGGGGGCTAGATGTGGATTGTGTAATATTGAAGATGAATCTCTTCTTCATGCACTAAGAGATTGTGACGTTGTGCATTTCCTATGGACCAGGCTGCAAGCTCCAAAGTATTGTTCGAATTTTTTGACCTACAAGATCATGAATGGATTATGTTTAACTTACGTGTTTGCAATGTGGATAACAAGGGTGTGCCTTAACACTGATGGTGCTGCTAAGGGGAACCCAGGCATGACGACGCGTGGAGGACTGATAAAAGATTATACTGGTCGTTGGTTGAATGGGTTCTCTTACCATGTTGGATATTGTGATGCTATTATGGCATAGTTGTAGGGGATTTTAAATGACATCGAGATGGCTTGGAAAGGAAGATGGACAAGGGTGATAATTCAAAGTGACTCAAAGATTGTGGTCACGTGGCTTACCACAAGGGGTGATCCAGCCTGTGAGTCTCATGTTGTTACTCATATACGCTCATAGTTGGATAATGAATGAGTTGTGAAGATTAAGCACATGTACAGAGAATGAAACTTTTATGCATATTGGTTATCAATTTCCCCCTTGTTAATCAGGATCAAGAAGACTTCTATATGTTTTCGACCCCTCACCTAGTATTCATTTGCTGTATTTAGTTGAGGATTGAATGTGATCTGCAAGCATGCAAGCATACAAGCCTACAAGCACAGAGAATAATGTGTGTGCTCATTGGCTCACCACTAATCCACATAAAGGAGATAGGAATTTCATTGTTTACTTTAGTCCCCTCATCTTGGGAACTCTTGTTAAAGGGAAAAATTTAATATGTTCCAGGACCACTGAATCTTTTGGTGCTCCCTCTCACAACATTAATTTTCTCTTTCCTTTTTTACCCCTGTTATTTTTCCACCTTTTCCATTTTATCCTCTTATTTACGCTAAGGGATCACCTAAAAATGGTGGTCCCGGTTAAATATCCTCTTTAAATATCGATGTTTCCAATTATAGTTCTATGCTCTTACTTTTATAGTTTTACTATTTTTCTGGGGCTTTGCTGCTCCTTATTTACAAAAGTTAAAATAAAATTCCGAACTACTTTTCAACCCTTCTTAAGATTTGGTGCATGTTTACTATGGATAAGGTCCTTGCATTAAGAATCTTAAATGTAGCACAACTAATCATGAATTTCATTATTGTGGGGTAGAGTGTGCACTTTAACGGATAAAATATGCAAGTATAACCATTGGTTCGAATATCAACAGCTAAAATTATAATAAATACATATATGCATAACAAATTTATGAAATTGATAAAATTTACTCCCTTAATGTTTAAATTAACACATATAATTTTATATTTTTTTATTGAAATTGTTTTCTTAGACAGGTCAAACCCACTAAATAAAGTCACCCCCCCCCCCCCCCCCCCCCCCCCCCAAAAAAAAAAATGTCTAAATATTTATAATACATGAACTTCATTTTATATTAGAAATGCTACATAAGTCACAAATTTTGACAGAATTTAATTAAAATAATGTTAAAATAAAAAAATATATATGTAAATGAATTGAATTAATTAAAATTATCTATTCTTTTATGAGCCGATATATAACAGTAATACATTATTTTGAAAAAATTCTGACAAGAGAGTTTTAACTATCAAATACTTTAGTAATTTATCTTCTTCTTTTTTTCTTGTTACGAATAATTATATGATCCAAGTAGTTGTTCATCAAATGATGATTGATCAAGTCAAGGTGGTTGGAAATCACTCCCTAAATAGGAATTACTTGAGCCAGCTTCCAACTGTCTCTTATGAAGCCAAAGAGATTTAAAGATAAAGTCGGATGAGTAAGCTAAAAGGATAAGAAGTAAAATCACTTCGACGAAAATATGAGAAGCAATTAGTAGTTTGGCTAGTTGACACATTTAATGTAGATTGAATACCGGGTAAAATGAGCTCATGGTGACTTAGAAACATGAAAGATATTTTTAACGAGGTTAACGACTATTTTGGAAATGTATAGAGGTGAATGATCCCTTTATTTTTTTTTATTTTTTTTACAAATTACATTAACTATGACCCGTTATACATTATTGATTGAAGTATTATCAGTGATACTTATTATAGTTTGTAAATAAAAAAATTGTAAATATAACTTTCCGATCCCCATATATAAATAGAAATTATACTTTCAATTGTAAAAATAATAATAAAACAACAACATTAACACAACAATAACACTTGAATTCAAATCCATTTCTATCTTGTGTCATTATTTTTTCCTTCTCTTAGCTTTCAGAATTTCATCATTTAATTTTAACCTTGCTTGTTTACCTTTCAACTCATTTTTACCATTCAGATAATTATCATTCTGTGTTATCATTTTATCATTGCATCAGTTGCATCTATGCATGCTCACTTCATTTTAGGAGTGGTAAACGAGCCAGGGGCCTTTGACTCGGCTCGTAAAGACTTGAGCTCGTTTAATAAAAGCTCGTGTTGGACCAGATTTTGACTTGTATAAAAGCTCGTTTAATGAAAAGGCCTCAGGCTCTAATTCAAAAGCTCGGCCTTAGAGCCTCCCAGGCTAACCTAATATATAAATATTTATTTATATTCTTTATACTACTTGTAATAACTCTCTCTCTCATCAATTTATTTCAGCCCATTTTATTGGTTTAACAGACTTTTTGAATGATTTTGTTCAATATTATGCTATTTGGATATATATTGAATTTATGTATATTTATGAAATTACTAGTGCTCTTCTATATTATCCTTCATCATCCTTCACACAAACAAACCCACAAAAACTCATTCGTTCCACTGTGCACTGCTTGTTTGTGTCAATATTTTTTTATTGCACTTTTTTTATAATAGGCTAAGATAATATAACTTGTTATCTTCCTTCTCTCACTTTATTTTTTTTTTATTGTAGACTTTGTAAGTTATTGCTGCAAATTGGAAGCTAAGGTTTCTATCTGAAAATTGATTTTTTGTGGAATTCTGTTATCTTATTTTTATTTTTTAACATGCTAACAGACTAAGACAGGCTTCACAAAGACTTTTGTTTTTTGTAAATAAACCAGGCCACAGGCCAATAATATATTTGTGACAGGTAACAGGCTAAGACCAGTCGGACACGTTTAAATACAGGCTTGGCCCGTTAATATCAAAGCTCGGCTCGGCTCGGCCCGTTAACACCCCTAGTTGTTAGTAAATAATCGATATTGCTCAAAAAATTAAGCTTTATTTAGCAGCTTAGGAACTCAACTCATAGCTCAAAAACAAAATCCCTTGATTTCTTACACATATCACTTGGACATTGGGAATCAAAGCTTCGGGTTAGTTTATCAGCTTGACTAATCAAGTAAAATCATAAATACTTACATATTTCAGTATATATAATATATAAATTGCATAGTTAAGGATCATTTTACACTAGTGTAAGTTAGACTCTTAATCTTGTCCATTGATCCCACTTATATCTAAGGGCTCTAATTTTTTAGTAATGTGAGCTATTGGATACAAGTGGATCAATGGTCAAGATTGAGTGTAAGACTTCTAACTCTTACATCAATGTGAGAATATCCTACCCCTTAATTTTGATACACTGTAATAGCAAACAAAATATACATTGTCATGCAATAATATGTTATGATATCACTGAATGAGTTTGATAATGATAAGGCATGAATAAGTTATAAAAATTGCACTAAAATTAAATTCATTTTACAATTGAGTCCATGAATTAAAAAACAAAATTAAACTTTTGATTAGACAATTATTAGTGTTAACTTTATCCCAATGCGAATCGCATGTGCTTTGGCGGAAGTAATAAATAATCGAAAGAATTACGCAAGATAAGAACTCCCAGAATGAAAGATAATGAATGAATCAGAAGTGTTTTCAACTATGTAGCACCGATACCGACACGGGACACGTAACACGATACAACACGACACTCCAACACGTTAAATCTAAAAATTATTAGATTTCGACACATTAGGACACGTTTTGATATTAAATATTAATTTATATAGTATATATTATATATTTTTTTTGGTAAAACGTATATATTATATTTAATATTCAATAATTTAACAAAAAAGTGAAACTAAACTTATAATATTCATCAATTTCGCAAAGAAACATAAGATATCCCAAATATTTATATTAAACTTAATAAAATGGTAATCGTAATATAACGAATATAACAGTTGGGACTAAAAACTCAATGCAACGCAACCTGTAAACTTTTTTTTAAATTTCTATAAAGTGTGTTGGAGTGTCATATACAACACGTCAGAGTTTTTGAAATGTCGGTGATACCTAGATTTTCAATTACTTAAAAACAGAAAAACTTCTTTTTAGGCTTTTATAATGTGAAGAAAGGGAAGATTACATATTTACAAAAAGTATCAACCAAACGATCCATGGAAAGCAACAAATCGATTAGAATACGGAATACTCCAACGGGCTTATTTTCATCCCCAGGCCCATTTCATTATCGAATATCCTTAATCGCAAAAAGGAGGAAACAAAATAATTAAATGAAGAAAAATAAAAATAAAAAAATAAAATATTGATATTCTGAGATCATGGTAGGGCCCATATTTGGATAGTGGTCCCCCAAATTTCCTTGTAGCTTACCCAAACGAAACTGTACGGGTATAGAACCGTAGACCGTATCCATATAATTCAAGTATTCAACAGTAGTATAGTAGAGAGTAGAGTAACCGTAGCTTAGCAACGTTGCTTTCACAGTACTTCAAATGGTTGAGAAGCAATCTCATACAAAGAGAGAGAGATTGACCACCATTGATGCACTGCTTTTTATACCACACTATCAACAAAATTCCCCATTCTACAATTTTCATGAACTGGATGCTTCGGTTCAACACTGTCACTCTTCTAAACAAGTCAAATTAAGAGAATTCGAGGTGTATTCGGTTCAATTGGATCTTCTTCTTCTTTTTGTGTTTTTTTCTTCACTCAATGGAGCAAGTTACAGGAGGATCTCGTGGATCCACTCACGATGTCAACACACTCGAGTCCATTCAATTCAACGAAGTAATCCAGGGAATAATGGCGCCGGCACCGGCGCCGGAAAACGCCAGCTCATTCACCGCGCTTCTCGAGCTCCCGCCGACGCAGGTTGTCGAGCTTCTTCACTCGCCTGCTGGCGACGGAGACGCCGCCGCTCGGAAACCATCTTGTTGCGACGTCAACGTGAATGAGAAGCCCTATCTGGTCAGCTCTTTCAATGGCAATTTGACATTCCCTTCCAACGCCGCCTTGATTGAACGCGCCGCCAAGTTCTCCGTGTTCGCCGGAGAAAACTCGCCGCCGCCGGGGGAGGCGAGCTTGGTCCCGGCTGGGTCCGGTGCGAATTTGGATAGGGTGAAGAACGAGCCCCAAGAGACCGATTCGAACCCATGCTCGACGCTAGGGTGCGTTTCGGATCCCGTGGTCGAGAACAAGAGTCATAGAGCCGCAAAGAGGAAGGAGCGAGAGAAGAAGGTAACGGTAACCCCCGATTGCAACAAATGGGAGAATTAGGGTTTCTGTTTTCCGTAGAATTCAGTGCTCAAAACATGAAATAAGCGATGATTTTATGAATTATAGGTCAAGGGATCGTCGAAGAAGAGCAAGAGCGTCGCCGATGAGACCTCCGGTGACGGCGAGAAGCTTCCCTATGTCCATGTACGAGTTCGTCGAGGTCAAGCCACAGACAGCCATAGCTTGGCAGAAAGGGTAACCTCCTGATTAATCACTAATCAATTTGTTTAATTTCGATTCCTTAATTACATTTATCAAAGTTTAATGTTTTTAATCTTTTTAAAAAATTTATTGTGTTTGTGTTATAGGCTAGAAGAGAGAAGATCAATGCTCGCATGAAGCTTTTACAAGAGCTAGTTCCTGGATGTGACAAGGTCTGTCTCCCTTCCAAACTAAAATCCTTAGATACTTACTAGAATTAATTAATTAATTGTGCTTTATTAATTTTTCTGGATTGTGCCATCATTTTCTGTCTAATTTGTCTCCCAAAAGTGCAATTATATCTTTGGTTACGGGGCTTAATAACGGTTTTTGTCATTGTCACCTTTTCACCTATAATAAAAGTTATTGCTTTTACATCAAGGGTAGCGCCCACTGGCACCGAGTTTCAAACATAGCATTTCTGTAATTTCACCCTCTTTGGTTTTGCTTTATGGGAATTCCATTCTCATTACGTATCTTTTTTGGAGGTTAGTTTTGTCATTCTAAATTCCAATATTTAAGCTCCTCTCTAATATTGACCTTTTATACGCAGCAGATAATATTAGAGAGGAGCTTTTGGACCAGACTGTGTCACTTTTAGAAATAATTTATTTTATAAGAGTTATGTTGTAGTAAAAATGATTTAATGCTATAGAGATTCATAAATTTTTTTTTATACACACAAAATGTTGTGAGTGTAGGAAATTTTTTGTAGTAATGTTAAATGATAGATATAAACCCTTTATTAAATGGGGGTAATTTAGAAATCATTTTCTAATCCGCGATTTTTTTGTCATGCTGGTAAGGAACGATATCTCTATAACATAACACAATCCAACTTATATTTATTTTCCTCTCACCAAATTTAATATTTTATATTTATTTCTACCTTATAAAATCCTTTATTAAATTTGGGATAATTTAGAGAATCATTATCCGTTGGATCCATAAGCGATTTTTTTGTCATGCTGGTAAGGAATCTTATGTTATATATATATATTTTTCTTTGTACTTAAAGGCGTAACTTAAGGCGTAATTATATAAAATGCCGGTTAGAGTTGCGCTTTCATGTAAGCCAGCACTTGATTGGACAATTAGGAGGCCCAATACTCCGAAAACATTTACTTACGGTAACACGAATCGGTATATTCTTTATCAAATATAGAAAAAATAATATATTTACATTATCTCTATCTATTATTTACTTTCATATTCCTTGTTTTTTTTTTTTTTTACATTTTTGGTAAAGGACTACTCCAGCAGTCCCGCTGTACCAAAAATCCATTCCACTACTCACATGTTCTTTGTTCAAATTTATTTTTCTTAGAGATTTACATCTCCTGCCCCCCTCCCCCTCCTCTTTATTTGCTTCAAAGGATCACATAGTCACATTTAAAGGCCACAGAAGAAAATCACTAAAAATGGTATAGGGATGAGGGGTTTAGATAGTTTGTGTAAGGTGGTAGGTGTAAACCTCAATACCTCTAATCCTCCACTATATATATATATATATATATATATATATATATATATGAAATACTTTTCTCAAGTTGTTGGACATCTAGCTAAGAATTATAACCATATAAAGATGTGTGAAAGCATTAAATGCGGGGAATAAATACCAAATTTTAGCCGTTAATTTTTGTCAAACTAACGATTATAATTTATTGGATCATACTTATTAATTAATTATTAATTTCCAGTAAATTATAATTATCAGATTGACAAAAATGGTTAAGATTTGGTTGTAAGCAAAAAAATGTTATAAATATAATCTCTCTCGTTCTCTCTCTCCATATATATATATATATATATATATATATATATATATATATATATATGGAAAAAAGGAAAATAAAGTGACTGGACGGTCCAATGCACTATGTTCTCCCGCAAAAATATTACAATGGTGTTCTCCCGGGATAACATAGTTATAATTTTACTATAACTGTGTTCTCGCGGGAGAATATCGTGCTCTGCACCGATTTTTACATCAAGTCACTGTCCATTCACTAAACCCTATATATATATATATATATATATATATGGGAACAACGTTTTTCCTGCGACGTGAGAGAAAGTTATCTCATGCAACCCCAACATAATGTCGTTTTAGGGTTTGGAAAAAAATAATACCGGGTATTTTAGTAATTTTAATTTCCTTTTATATTATGTATTTTACTAAAATGCTCCGCATTTTTTTTCCAAACTCCCAAAATGAGTCATTTTGGTGTTGTTGGAGATAACTTTATTTCATGTTGTGGGAGAAATACTTTTCATATATATATTATGGAAAAAAAACGTTTGTTTTTTTAAAGGATATAACTTCGTGTCATTTTAGATCAATAGTTAGAATTTATTGGGTCAAACTTATTAATTAATTAGTAATTCGTAATAAATTATAACTATTGATTAACAGAAATCAACGATTAGGATATAAAATGACACAAAGTTATATGATTTAAAATGAGAGAAGTTACATCAACATAACAACGGTTCTAAGTAAAACTTATTATTAGTTATGTTAAAAGAGAAAGATTCACACAACATTGTAGTCGATTATATATTTTAGAACACATCCTATATTTTACTGTATATTATAAAGGGGTTTGATTTTCTATATTTTACTATATATTTATTAAAAAATGAAAAAGAAAAGAAAAGATTTGCACGCAAATCGAAGGGTCACAACTAAATTGAATTCTCTAAACTATTATAAAACTTCTAAACTAAACTTCTTTATTTAAGTTTTCACTTGGTGGGAGTGATGAGTGAGCTGCAACACTTGACGTGGGCTGGTATCGATGGCCATGGGTCCCCTTGGCAAGTGAGATATTAATCCACGGTGATGGTACAATTATCTCTACGGGTTTGGTATGTCCATCATTTATGGAAATGAAGAAAATGATACTTTTGGAGTGCATCTACCAAACAACTGATCTAAGTGGCTTGGGACATTTGTACATGATCAACTTAATGTCACCTATATGCTTATTATTGAGATATTCAAGTGTAACGAGTCTCACAATGGTTGATAATGGAATAAGTGAAGTGTATATAAGTATAAGGACCCATGAATTCAATGCCTTAAGGTTTTGGGCTGAGATGTGGTGTCGGACTCACTTGCTATATTTGATCCACTTAGCCTATTGGTGGTGGTCCCCTGCCACGGGCTTTCCCCTTAACCCGCTTGACAGTGATATCAGAGCCGAGTTGGGCTCGAGCTAGTCTGGTGGTGATTGGCTAGGAGGCGGGTTGAGTACTTGGGCCTTGAGGTACTCGATTGAGGAGGAGCATATCAATGGTGATTGGTGAGTCCCACATTAGTTGGTAATAGGCTAAGTGAAGTGTCAATGCCTTAAGGTTTTGGGTTGAGATGCGGTGTCTTGTTATATTTGGAGTAGCTTAGCCCATTGGTGGTGGTCCCCCTCCACGGGTTTCCCCATGGACCCGCCTGACAGTGGTATCAGAACCAGGTTGTACTCGAGCTAGTCAGGTGATTGGGGGGCAGCATATCAATATTAGGTTTCACAATTGCTTTTTGTATAATAATAATGATAATGTCACCTAAACATAAATTAAATACGTACACCTCAAGATTTATCCCGAAAGAACAGGTTATAATTTTTTGGTAGGTCATGAAAACATGTCATTGATATGGTTTCAGGTGTTTATATAATATATTTCTCAATATACAGTTATTGAAATCACATATTTATGTGTGAATTTTTCTCTGCGTGCTATTAACATAGTAAAAAGTAAACAAAAAATAAAAAGATTTATCAAACTAAAATATGTAATATATTCCATAGGAATATATCTATTATTTTTTTCAAAGTATAAAAGAACGCGACTAAAAAAATTATGGTGTAGGACTCTAAACAAGAAAATAATCTCCTTGCTCCCTATTTAATTTTGTCCAACCAAACCTTTGTAATATTTCTTTCATGAATTCTAATGGATTATTCCCTTGTATTCTGTAGTAAATAAATGTTTGGAAAAGGCCAGCCGGTACCATAAAGCTCCTATAAGCGCGGAGTTTTGGAAAGGGTTAGACATATAACATTAGTCTATAGCATATTGCCATGCCTTGCATTTGGAATTCCAAACTCAATCCGGCCTCTAAGTCACATGGAAACTACTCCAGCTGTGGTGTTAAGGCTTCCTTACAGTAAATAAATGAAAACGGGTGAAAATTTCTCCACTATAGGAGCAAGATGGCAATTTTAAGTGCCTTACTCAACTTTCTTTCTTTATTTTTAAAAACTTTAGTTGTGGCAGCAGTTGTCCCTTACATGTCAATGTAGATCTTCCAGAACTTATAGTGTGTGTGTGTGTGTGTGTGTATATATATGTATATATATATATATATATATTATTCCTACGATGGTCTGGAGGTATTAGAATACTGGTAGTGGTATGTCTTGGATTCTTCAATCTGTACTTGCCTATATTCAGGTAGCATATGGTTTGTCCATGAGCAACTCTGATTTAGGGGCTTACTAATCATAATTGCCCCCATGGATCATGGTTATTGCTTTTCCAAAGTCTGGAAACATTCAATCAACAGATTTCTTTCTTTCTTTTTTTAGTGAATAAGCTGCATTTAGTTTTGGACCAGTTGTCTGCATTAATCATTTCAAAGTTTCACTTGCATGTCAGCATCAGTTTTGTTGTATCTTCCAAAACTAAATTCGGTGTTTGGTTTTATAGCATTTGTCAACAATGTTACGCAAAAAATGGAGATTGGTTGGCCTTTCAGCATTGCATGAAAAATTAACGTGCGCCTTTCTTGATGATATTGAAATGCTATTTGAATTATTCTAGTCTGTAGATGTTCCTGAATGTGGGGGAAGAATAAGTTGCTCCTTTGTGACTAAAACGCCATGACCCATGAGCTTGAATCCAGAGAACAATCTCTTTACAAAAAATGTAAGGGTAAGACCGGGACAAGAATTTTCCCCATCCCTACCCTTGCAAGTTGGGGTTTCATGGGGATTGATTTTTTCAATAATCTGGTTGAAGCTTTCCCCCAAGATGAATTCTCATGGTGGCCTAATTACCGTGTATTATGTTCCATCACATTTGCATACAGACTTGCTCCATAAATGAGTACTTTTTTTTTATAAGCCTTAATTACATTTTCACTCTTTGATTTTGCAGTTCATTTGGATTGTGTTCAATTTTCTCAAAATAGCTAATGTAGGTCAAATATAGCTGACATGACACGATTCACTGTACAGATATCAGGAACAGCATTGGTTCTTGATGAAATCATCAACCATGTCCAATCTCTACAACGTCAAGTGGAGGTCAGACTCTCATATTGCAGACATTTTACGGAAATATCTTTACAATGAGCAGGCTATAGTTGTTAATTGTTAGCTGTTTGTTTCTCAATTAATTATGGATTATGCTTAGAAACTTTTGAAAGAAAAGGCTGGGTTTCCTTCCCGAATTCTTCCCGGGTCTTCAAAATTAATATTTTGTCCTATAGAGCTAGTGAGGGATACTGGAATATTTTGGGGGTCATTGGGAACAAATGAAGGATTTCTTACCTGTAAGCAAGCATTAAGAATTAAACATTAAGCTGTATTGGTCCTATTATTTTGGACCACATGACTTATAGTCTGCTTTAAGAAAGTTTTTCTTCTTCATCCAGTAATGGTCTAACTACTATCCTCCCCTAATATTTGTGGACCTGAGGCATGAAGTTGCTTGTTCCTAGAATTGGTCATTGGTTTATTTACTTTATATGCTTTTGAAGTTATAATATTCTTGCAATAATATTTTGGCAAAATAAGCTTCCGTAGCAAGTGAACTGTGGGTCTAACCTGTGGAAATAAGTCAAGATTGCTAGATTGAGGATATTTCTATAGGAAAGCAACAGTGATATTTCAGTTAACTTCCATCAATTTGATTTTGGTCTCATTGCTTTACGCTTTGATTGCAGATCTTATCAATGAAACTGGCCACAGTTAACCCCAGAGTTGATTTTAGCCTGGACAGCTTATTGGCTACTGATGTAAGTATTATAAATTAATCTATGACCCACTCAATTTTATCTTTCATTGAAAAATAATAATTTATCTATTTATTTTCTTGGCTGGGAGAGTAATCTGAAGACTCTCCTTCTCTGGGTTAGCTAAAAAATATATTTGAGGGATAATATATGACCTCTACTTCAAAACAATTTCTGTTCTGCCTTTATTGGTGCCATGGATGTTTTATTGTTTATGCAGGTGAAATATGATTGATCAAAATGTTGCTATTGTCCTCTGTAATTGTGTTTGCTTATTTCATATTTGTCCAAAAACTGAAATGTTACATGTGGGACCCTGAAAGAGATGATTGTAGCCAGTTACTGTTATTTATGCCATTCTGTTGTCATGCTAGAACAACTCAGAAACACTTTGAATAATTGCACAAAGTAAAATGTATGTGTCAGAAGGGCAGAATCATTAATTGCAGATCCTCCGGCACAATTAAAGTCATTGCATCTCAATCCTTAAATCAAGGTCACCGGTTGCCGGCTTGGTTTATGGAATTGAAAATGAGTGTTTGAATGTCTTAAGCTAGAGCTGGAGTTGGAAGTGTGTGATTTTGATGAAGTACAATGCTTTATATAGCCAGTCCGGCTTTTCCGTTGATGTTGAGAACTGCTGATAAAATCTCCTTTGTAAATTACAGGGGGCATCTCTAATGGACAGTAACTTACCTAGCATAGTTACACCTATCATGTGGCCAGAAATCCCACTCAATGGTAACAGACAGAATTATCAACAACAGTGGCAAGTCGATGCATTCCACCAACCACTTTGGGGGAGGGAAGAAGTCAACCATAATTTCATGACTCCAGAAAACTCCCTTTTGAGTTATGACTCGTCGGCAAATTCAGGTAGATCAGAATTAAGCTTTTATTGTACATTTCTACTCTCAAAAGACTTGTTTAATATAAAATTTTCCGATTCCATTGCATCATGGTTTCTATGCTGCCGTTGGCACTGGTCTTCATAAATAGGTAGGGGATTGGAACTCTTTTTTCTGTCTTTTGATGGGATGTTCTGATAATGAAAATTATAAAAGAATCTTGGAAGGATGCTCATAAATAATAAATGGGGCATTCTAGTCGCATAATTGAAGTTGCGAATTGCTGGAAAGGAATTAATTGAAACATGAAATACAAAATTAGAGAGATGTTTTTTTTTTCTCGACAGGAGAATCTTGAACGTATTTAATTTCAATTTAATTTGTGTTACAGCATCTCTGCACTCTAATCAATTGAAGATGGAGCTCTAAAAGCGTACAGAAATTGTCGTACCACTAGCTATTAGCACAATAGTGTATATATCAAGTATAGTATTCGCAGTTAGCAGGGATTTTAGCGGTCTCAACATTCAATAGGGTTTCCATGTCTTCTATTTGTCAGAGTCAGTTGGAAACCTGGATTTTCTTCAGCCAGAAAGGAAGCAGAATTGGTATGCTATTCTTATATAATATCATTATCACTATGTATACTAACTACAGGGGTCATTCAATCTATGGGGTGATTGATTGATTGATTCAGGATTGTAAAATCATAGAACGGACTGTTGTTACTGAACTATCATGGGAGTGAATTGCTTTGTTCATTCAATGCTACTTGGATGATTGGCTTTTTATGAGGATTTTCCTAAACAAGCTTCTTTAGTTTTGAATTAATTGCAGTATATGTTTTTTCCCCTACCCCCCGTAGTTTTCGTCATAAAACCAGAAATCCCTTGTTTATTGTTGATCCCAACAGCAGTGCTGCTGGTATTTATTGTCTTATAGTCGGGCTCCCTTGATTCTGCTCTGAGATTTTCATTGCTTTAGTTGTTAGACTAAAGTGACATTTAATTGCGAAATAGACGAAGTTAATGAAACATTGAGGGGGAGTTTGATATAAGAGAAATTTTTTTGATCCCGGAAAAAAAATTTGCAGATAAATAGTTAACAAATTTTTTTACGGGATAATTTGCAAAAAGATGTTCGGTAGCCCACAGGAAACTTGGATTAATTTGACTAACTATGTTTGGTTGATTATAAAAAAATGATGGGAATCTTTATCAAAATTACCAAATTACCCATATGTTTTCTCTCACCCCTATGTTTATATCTATTGATAAGGGTGTTTTTGTCTTTAAAACTTGGAACCATTTTCCCCCCACATTGACAATTTATTTTTCCACATTTTCAATGGCAAAGTTGAACAATGTAAAATGGTGGCAAATAACTTGACTGCAAATTGAGTTTCCAATGGACAAATATTTCTTCCCCCTACCAAACACATCAAATTATTTTTCCACACCACACTTTCCTTGGCAAAAAAAATTTGTCTGCATACCAAACACCCCCTGAAGGTACATTGGAATTTGAATTTCAGTGAGGAGCAAACGTCCCGTGAAGAACACTTGTGGGCTTGTGGCAATGAACACAAAAGACATACTAAACTCCCAAGGTTGTGTGCATATAAGTTTTATTTTAAGAAAAGTAATTTTACCAATTTCATACACAAATCCATAACTACAAGAATGGATTACAATTTCAATTCATTGATTTAGCAAAAATTATTACTAAAAAAGCACATAAAATGTTTGATTCTGAGTACCAATAAGAGGAGAAACAAAGCATGACCATTAAAAGGGTTCATCTAATCTCATGTTACATGAGAGAAGATATCTTATGTTGTAGAGACACATGTGGTGGGGTCCATTATTTACAAAAAAAAAGAAAAAAAGATAAAGGTATGTCTATAAGAGATAAACTACTCTTATGTTGCATAAAAATAGTTTTCCCCCATTAAAAAGGCCCTTTAGTTATATCACATCACTCTCCAACACCACGGAAGCCTCACGAACTACTCTATACCTTTGCAGATGAAATGGCAGATCTTGCTTCTCAAATATTTAGCATCATGCTCTATCTGAAAGCATACTTAATAACATGGCTCTACCAAATTGAAAATGGCAGCTTACAAAAGTAGCAAAAATTTATTCCGATCTAAGGAAAAAAAAATTAATTTATTGCATTTTAAATAAAAAATTACAAATTTATGACAGTATTGAAAATATTTATGCATTTATTGCACAAAATCACGACTCTTTTGGGCGTCACATGTCACGCCCAAAAAGGGTACTGTATGGTGGGTCACGCCCAAACCAGGCGTATCATGTGATGCCCAAAGGGGTGTGACCCATGCAACCTATATAAACTCTCATTTTTTATTTTTTACCATTTCACACTCTCACTCTAATCTCTCTTTAAGACGATTGTGCTCTCTAGCTTACGTGAAAATTTGCGTAGCGAAGCTCTGCTAACAAAAGTAAGTTTTTAATACCTGCTATGTATACGTTTAAATTACAGTGCTACATTAGGAATATGTTAGGGTTTATCGTATATTAGTGAGTTAGAAAATTGTTATAGTGACTTGGGAATTTTATAGTGAGTTAAGAACGCTGTAGTGACTTAGGAATATTGTAGTGACCTAGGTAATATTATTATTTAATTATGAATTAATTTGTGACCTAGGTATTATTATTATTATTTAATTATGAATTAATTAGTGACCTAGGTATTATTATTAATTAATAATGAATTCATATACTTGATTATAAAATTGTTAGGAACATGATGTGATAATTTGTACGAATTAATTACTTACGAATGAATTAATGACCTAGGGTTTTTGCTTAATAATTTTGATAGTGAATTAGGAATTTGCTTAATTAATTTTTAAATAAATGTTGCTGTTACATGTTGTAAGTTGTTGTTTTGTAAATTATTTTCAATGTTGTATTACACTTGTATGCATAGTTTTATTATAAATTGACGGTTACAATAAATTCTCAACTTTGTATAGTTATTTATCATGGCTGATTCATCATCATCTGGGGTTCTGCATCTGATCATGAGCTAGAGCCTACCGATCCTAGTATGTATATCATACTTGGGCCGTATAGGTGCGAGGTCCTTCGGAAGAGGACGCAGAGTGCCCATATTTCACAGCGGGTGTGGAATACGGAACATGTTCGTCAGTAGAAGACCCAGCATGGCAAGGTACAGGGGGCCACCTGCCAGCGCTATTCCATATGTGGTCGTCGATTACCTCACACAGGCTGGACTTATACATGTTGCACGCATGCGACATATTCAGGTATGCACTTGACGATGTAATAGTTTATGTAGTTATTCAATACAATGACATACCGTGTGATAAATATATAGTGTAGCAGATTGATGCTGCCTTGATTATTGCTCTGGTCGAGAGATGGAGACGAGAGATACATACTTTTCACATGACACAAGGTGAGATGAGTATCACCTTGCAGGATGTGGCCGGTATACTGGGATTGCCTACTAACAGGAAAGTCATTACCGAATCTACATCTGAGGATTGGCCTGTCATTTGTGAGTCTGTTTTTGGTGCCAGGCCTCGGGCCAGCGAGTTTCATGGCTCAGGCAACCTACGCATCTCATTCTTCGATCGGTTGTGGGCCCGGTGGAGTGATGCAACCGAGTATCATGATCGGGAGATTTTTTTCACGAGGGCGCATATTGCCCGTGTGCTACGGTGTTGGCTACTGTGCGACAGGTCTGGAGGTAGCAACATGGGTTGTCGTCTAGTCCCGTTGCTTGGGGAGGATTTGATGACATTGACCGATATAGCTAGGGATTTGCGGTTCTGGCACACTTGTCCAGGAATATGTGCGAATGTACAGATGCCGGTAGGTCTGACATGGGTGGATGCCACATTCTTCTCTAGATTTGAGCATGGATTAGATTTCCACCTATTGCTCCCCCGCTTCCTCCTCCTCCTGACCCTGACACACACTTTAGATGTCAGTACGGGTGTTGAAAGCCTATGTGTCCTCTTTATTATTAATTTGCGTATTATATAGTTGCTTAATGATGTTTAATACAAGTTTAATACTCTCAGGCAGTTTAAGCCACATGAGGTTGTGCATTATCGGTCAACCATAGATACAATATGCAGAGATAAGGTTTGGTTTTATGTATTTATTATCAATTTAATAAGTGTTGTTGTCTTTCTTTATTAACTATGTAATTATTGACTATTTATTTGTGTAGGTGGTTTGGCAACCATACATATGGTTGGATGTCACTCCACAGAAGCAGTATCTGTGGTTTGCTGTCACGCCCCTCATTTACTTCCACACGGTTGAGGCCAGCCAACCGGACAGGTCTATAACCTGCACATAATGTTAATGATATCAGCTTCAAGAGATGTAAGCCAAAAAAAATGGATGATTATTGTTGAGCCAAAAATACCTAAATTTTTTAATGTCCGCTTCAATCTCTCATTTTGAAACTTCTGATTGAAGTTGCTTGCAATATGACGAATACAAAACATGTGATATGCATTTGGTGGTGGCCAATTACGATTATTCTCCACAACATATATTATGCTACGATGCCGGTCGAAGATTAGGCATATGTTTGACATTTGCGAAACATGAACATAAATATTAACAAGAAAATAGTCCCAGGCTTCCAAGGTCTCACCTTCAGCGATGCAAATGCAACGGATAGACATTCTTCATTTCCATCTTGGGTCGTAGCCACCAACAATTTGCCTTTGTACTTTCCATATAAATGGGTGCCATCGATTTGTATGACTGGTTTGGCAAATTTGAATGTCGCGCAACACTGTCTAAACGTCCAAAAGATATGATGAAACACGCGTTTTTTAGGAACTATTCCATGCTCCACATAATAATCATTTGTTTGAATATGATAAAAATAACATGGAGAAAAGCGAAGCATGTATTCACCACCTGGGCAAAAAAGCATACGATTCCTCCCAATCACCGTACATCATTGCAATTGCTTTCTGCTTCGCATACCATGCCTTTCTGTACGAAACTGAATCCATATTTAAAGGTGATCCTTTTCTGAACCAGTGCAATTGAGACTGATGGTTCCTCTCTTATCATCCCACGCAATGAAGATGTTACATATAAATGAAGTATAACGTATATAAGTAGTAACACCTATTTCAAAGTTGCATACGCATTAAGACAGAATACGTACCTAGAACGAGCTTCGCAATGGCGTTAGCATCGAGCTGTCTATGACCCTGAGAAATGTGGTTATTCAAATAATTGTGATACCCCGACCCATCTAGTAATCTTCCAATTTTCACCAATCACTTCTTTTATCGCCTTAATGCGCCACGGGCAACCTTTATCATACGCGCAACATTTAATGCTTAACTTTGCAGGCATGCTCTCAATTACAATTGCATCTTGATGCTCGCTCATGAGATTGAGCTTCAATGCCATTTGAACCTCCTTTTTCGTTGCAAATTCCTGGTTCACAAATAACTTGTCACCCAATTGCCACGGACCTTGTATTGATCCTGATCCCGAAACTGAACCATCATTGCGTGATTCTTGTTCGCTACGATAACTCCAATCAATATGTGTGTAATGTGGAATTCCTTCCCAAAAAAGAATAACAACATCGTCACCTGCATATAGGAATTAAAACTTGTTAATACATTATTAAAACACCCTAAATCACATACGAGTTATTCTGTAAAATACCTTGATGATGTTCTGCTAATTGTGCGGAGCCCATGTCATTAAGTTGCGGGATTTGAGACTCCACTAGGTCATGATATACTGGGATTTGAGACGCGCCCCTGTCACCATCGTCATTTCCTTCAGAAGCACTAAAATCCTCGGCCAGAAAACGTTCTTCCATTGCGATATGAGACAAGACATGTGACGCCCAATTTGGACATGACATTGTGCAATAGATACATAAATATTTTCAAAAGAGTCATAAATTTGTAATATTTTATTTAAAATGTAATAAATTAATATTTTTTTTGCCTTCCACCTAATCCAAAGTACTGAATAATAAGAGAATGGATGACTGTGGGTTTCTCAAGTACTAAAGCTCATGAAGCAGGTATTGGGGGAAATGACTGTATACCTGAGCTGGTGGTGATTGGAACTCATTAAGTATTATAATCAAGACAACATGGTTGACTTTGGATTTTACCTTTGACTTCCAAATAGAGCCATGATTAGATAAAATTGCAACTAGAATAAACCCAGATTTACAGACAAGTTCAGAGCAAACAGCAATATTCATTTTAGTTCCATTTCCTTAATCCAAACACAGGGTTGAATCCATCGTCTACAAGTAACGAAGATCATGTGAATCAGAGGTGAATCAGGGTATGCCATGGTCCCCATGTTTGTGATATTTTACAAGTACCTATTCATATATTTAGTTATTATCTTTTTAAATGGATTAAATTTCTACATAGCTCCTTTGGATGGTCTTTTTCTTTGGTATGACCCCTCACATTAAATTTCTTACAAAACATGCAATAAACTTCAATTGAAAAATAGTCAAGGTCCAAGAACAGCTCTTTCGTCCGAGCTTAAGTCTGAACAAACTAACACAAAAGGGAATTTGACAAGAACTTCAACCAACCACCTATTGACAAGAACTTCTCACATTAATTTTCTAGTGAATCATGAAATAAACTTCAGTTGAAATATAGTCAAGCAAAGGACAAAACAGGTGTCTATTTGGATTAGAGTTTGCAAATTTGATTTTGTACATTTGATTCCTGTAAAAGTGGGTTTGTAGTAATTATTTTAAAAGTGATTTTGACAAAATAAATACTGTTCAGATGATATTAATCAAATTCACCTTTCGTAGAATGATTACTTACAAATATGAGTTTCGTATTTCAATGTTAATATTACACTTTTAAGAAAGTTGATGGAAATTCAAAGTTTCCATTTAATTTGTCAACGGCCAGAATTGTAACACAAGCAAGATTTTTCAAGGTGATTGTATTTATTATTCAAATTTAAATTTGAAAATTTTTTCTATGCTACTTTTGCAAGGAATGGACAGGACTCCCTCCCAACTCAACACCATTAATAAAACATCAGAAGAAAATACAATTTGTGTATCGGAAAAGTATTTCTCTTTTTAAATGATATAATTTATGTTATTTTACTCTCATAAAGAGGTCAGATTCACACGAATCTTTATTTATTTTTTTCATTCTCTCTTTTCCGTGATTTATCTTTTTTCTCATTTAAAATAACATAATTTTATATTCTTTAAAATAATACATATTTAGCAAAAAAAAATTAAAAAAATAGAACTTTTGTTTACTAAAATAATTCATTCCATTCCAAAACCATTCAAAACTCCCATATAGCCTAAGCCTGGTGCCAAACTCGAAGCATTTAAGCTTGAATTTTCAAACGAACCAATTTCCTGTGGAAATCCCTATTTTCCCGGTCATTTTGTCGTAGGTGCAGTGATCTGAAACTCCAGTATCCTCTCCTTGTTTCTCAGGTGAGTGTTAGGGTTTTTCTCCTCTCCTCCCTCAATTACTTTGCTACATGAATCAATAGCCATGTCGTTGTTGTATTCTCGTGTTCATGATGTTTGCTAAATACCAAACCTCATCCTCAATTTGTAAATAATGTATTTATATGCCTCTCCCAGTGACTATTAGATCAAAAGGTTATCAAAAATACAAAGATTGGCTTTGTTTATATCTTAAAACTTAGTCCTGAAATCATCTTTACGAAAATTATGTTTTTGGTATCGTTACATGACATGAAAAAGCTTTAGGGGAATTCAACATCTTATAATAAAACCCTTTTTATTTTTTATGTGAGCTACCCACCCTCTTATTAAACGCAGGTCAAGTGTTTGATAAAATCACTAAGAAAGAGAGATAATAGGAACAATGCAGCAATAGGTTTGTTTAAAAGACAATTAGGCTACAACTTATGTTCTTGAAGGGGGAAAAAGAAAGATCAAAGTTGCTAGTGTCTGCCTTTTTTTTTTTTTTCATTGCCTCGCTTGTTGTAGTGTACTCCGGTACACTTGCAGCAATAGGTTTGTTTAAAGACAATTAGGCTATTTTGATGTCAAGATATTTATTAAAACTAATGCTATATATTAGTTTAGCTTTTGGTTTATTTGAATTAGTTTTGTCTGTGTGCTTATGTTTAACTTTAATTTTTGTTTTTACTCTATCCTTTATATAGTATTTGAAACCTTTCAGGGAGATTAGTATAAGTAAGATGAGTACTGTAATTGTCATGAGGCCTTTAGGTCGGATAATTTACTTGATGGTTGCTTAGGTATTAGTAAATTTATAAAACTCCTCATATTTGTCACTTTTGTGGTGGGCAAGCAAATAGTGTGGACCTTATGACGGGCAGTCTGGTGATGTTTTGGTGAAATGTTGAAAAAAATTTCTCCTCCTTTTCTTGCAAGAAATTTCCGATCTTCTATTGTTACCTCTTTGATTGAGCTTTGCTAAATTAGCACGGACTTTGAATTTACACATCCGTTTACTCATTTTGTAAGGCCAAATGGCACCAAGATGGAAAGGAAAAGATGCAAAAGCTAAAAAGGATGCAGAAGCTGAAGCGCTTAAAGAGCCCATGTCAAAGATGATATCTCAACTTCAGTCCTCTTTTGTTCAATACGGTACTTATGGACTTCTCTCTAATAACAGTGTACACTTAGCAGTGGGAGCAGAACAAAGTGATCTGCTTGATAAAACATGCTTTGGTCGACCTGTAAGAACAGTTGAAAAGGACACGCAGTGGTTTCAATTAAGTTTGGAGGAAGCATTCTACCTATGCTATTCCTTGAAATGCCTTAAGATTAATGGTGGTGATACTGGTCCCCAAAATGATGAAGAGCTATGGCATTACATGAAGTCCAAGAAAGAAACATTCCCTTGTTTCTACAAGGCTTATTCTCATCTTCGAATGAAAAATTGGGTAGTGAGGTCGGGAGCTCAGTATGGTGTAGACTTCATTGTCTATCGTCATCATCCGGCCCGTGTCCATTCTGAGTATGGTGTACTTGTTTTATCAGATGGGGATGATAAAGATCTAAATGGAAGATTGAGAGTATGGTCTGATGTTCATTGCACAACTCGCCTTCTTGGAAGTGTTGCAAAAATCTTATTGGTTATGTACGTCAATAAAAACGGTAACAATGATGAGTCTCCATTATGTTTGGCAGACTATACTGTTGAAGAGCGCACAATCACCAGATGGAATCCAGAACAATGCCGTGAAAGATGTAGTTCATGCTAGCACTGATATCAACCAGGTATAAATACTGTTGTATATGTACATTGTCATTTGATTACATATTATATGGACACAAGGAATTATATCAAATACGCAAAAATAAAAAATATACATATATATTTTTTATAGTCTTTGTCCAAGGGATATGATTGTTAAAGCATATATCAAATATGATCCATTTAAGCATTCTCTATAGTCATAAGATTGTCATTCCCTTTCTGCATAATCTCATTGCCATTTCATTTTTATTCTTTTAGGTTGTCTAGAGGCTATACAAGAGAAAATACTCATCCATAATGAAATTTGAAGGTTAGACTTTTTTTTTTAGTATTATGAAGGTTAGACTTAGATGTAGTACGTAGTGTTTTTTTTTTTTTTTTTATATATTTGTTTGAAAACACTTCACTATATTTTAATTCAAATTCTGCATTCATTGTTTATGGCTTTCAATTTCATCCATCTTCATAATGAAGCCCTATAGAAGAAACGAGTTTAATGAATGTATTGGACAATTTGGAGACTAGTTCCAACTACCAAATTCACTCGGCACAGCATAGCTCAAAGTTAATGCAGGCCATTATTGGGATTTAGCATTACTTTAAGGCACAACCGAAGTTTTGAAGATTTATTTTGTGATACATTAGATGCTGGATGAGAAGAAAATTGATGAGATGGCGAAAGTGGATAAAATATAGTGTAACCCCAACCCAAGCACTACTTTTCAAAGCCTTGATATTCCCTTGGAAAAGGAAAACAAAATTACGAAAAATTATTTCTTAGCTTTTGTCTTTTGAAAAAAAAAATCATTACAATACTGAATATTAGGAATATTAGGAATATCAGAGGTTGAGTCATGTCCAATTTTCTTAACCAAACTAAAACCGGCAAGTTCCAACAAAATTCAGTACAAAATAATTAGTTTGAGTATACAAGTACAAGCAGCTACACTATGGTCGGGGAACATAAAGTACGGAGTTAGTATTGTAGATTTTAACCACATATTATCCAAACAAAAAAATCTTTGGAAGAAAAAATATGACATGGTCATGTGAGAAGATCACAACCATATAAAGTTAAATCAATGGTTATGATTTTATAATTATCTATTTTACTATTTTTTCTCTCTCCTCTTTTATTATCATTGATCCACCTTTGTATGATTATGATTTCCCATTTTACCAGGTCATGTGATTTTTCACATCAGAGGATCCGGATAAAAAAATCTTTACATATGCATGCAGGACGAAGACCTACTGTTTTCAAGATTCGGGATTTTTTAGTGAAGATCTGACACATTTCCCCCCAATGGCTATTTCTAGCAGAATTTGTTGCTGGACTTTTCCCATTCTCCACTTGCCAAAATTTTTTTGAGGAAAAAGTTGCCGCGATCAGTAACAAAAGCAATCTTAATACTAATAAAACTTGTGTTTGAGAAAAAATTTCATGAAGTCGTCCATATTATAAGAGAACTAAATATTTTCTCCATTGTTCATTAGTAAATAGGAAATGAACCGATTACTAATTATTTTCTCCATCTCTCATAAATGAATAGTGAATGACTATCCAATTGTCAATACGATGGTGTTTGAATTACTTGTCTCATATTCTCAATGAGATTCTTTACTTCATTAATGTAATACATAAATTATAGTAAAGAATCACCATTGTTTATTATGATTATAAGCCATTATTCAATTAAGAGAATTTAGGATAAGTCTTCCTGAATAACTGAAGTTAAAATTAATTTTTATCAATGAAGTTCACTCAATAATAAATAAAATATTAAAAATGTATAAAAACATATATTACTAACAGTTTTCAATTCAATCAATTATTATGGATGTAGACTAAAAGGTCCTAATTGAATTTCATATTATGGTATTATATAGTCAATGGAGTGATAATTTACGCTATCCAAGTTTGAATTATGGTAGGATCTTATCCGATGGTGAATAAAATAATTGTTTATCTTGAAAAATGGTAGAGTGAACCATATTATATAAATTTATGGCGTTATCAGTCGAACATGTAAAACCAGTGAGCCATTCCAAAGATGGACAAGCCACCACTATTCCTCTTACAAATCATCTCATTACTTCTCACCCAATCACTCCTCGCCACGTCATACCCTCCAAACCCGATCCCAATTACGGTTTCCGTCACCGACTTCGGAGCCTCCGGCGACGGCGTCCGCTACGACACAGTAGCAATCCAATCGGCCATCAACTCCTGCCCGGCAGGCTGCCCGTGCCACGTCACCTTCCCGGCGCCGGGGAAGTACCTGACAGCGACGGTGTTCCTGAAATCCGGAGTGGTGTTGAACGTGGAGGCCGGCGCCACCATCCTGGGCGGCACGAGGCTAGAAGACTACCCGAAGGACTCGTCGCGGTGGTATGTGGTGGTGGCGGAGAACGCGACGGACGTGGGAATCAGCGGCGGCGGAGTGGTGGATGGGCAGGCGGAGAAGTTCGTGGTGAGACAAGATCCGAGGAAGAACATCATGGTAAGCTGGAACCAGACAGGTTCATGCTTAGGAGACGAGTGCAGGCCTAGGCTCATCGGTTTCCTTGGCTGCAACAACGTTAGAGTCTCCAACATTACTCTCAACCAACCTGCTTATTGGTGGTGCGTTTTCCTTAACTACTATACTCTATTTAATCAATTCAATTCATTTTTTCAAAAACTGTTATTCAAGTTTTTAAAATCTTTTGATTTATATTTGGGGAATACGTTTATCAATGCAACACACTAAAAAATAAGAAAATGAGAGAAAGAAGAAAGTGGGTCTCATCTAAAGTATTCTATGCATAAGATAAAATTATTGAATGCAACTTGAAAAACATATTTTTCTTTTTATTTATAGGCCGGGTTATATTACAAATTCTTAAAAACTTACAAGAATATTGTATTCTAAACACTTAAAAATAAAAATAGAAAATTTATAAATATGGTTTTATAAGAGTTATGTAAAAAAAAAAGTTATAATTTTCAAAATATTTTGTACAAATTCAGTTTGCGTGCCGATTTTTTTTTTTTTGTTCGGGCCCCACACAACTGTTTTTTGTGTGAGAGCCATATTTTTTTTATTTATAGGCCAGGTTATATTACAAATTCTTAAAAACTTACAAGAAGTATAAACACTTACCATAGTACATAGTTGAATTTATAAATATAACCTTTGTTATTGTTTATGGGATCTATTAATCTTATGTTACATGAGATAATTATCTCATGCAACATAGACAAAATAGTGGGGTCCATTACTTTTTAAAAACAAAAAAACAAAAAAAGTAGTAGACCCCACTGCTTTGCCTCTGTTGGATGAAATAATTATCTCACTCAACATGAGATAATTATTTCCCATTGTTTATATGCAAATTTGATTTGCAAAATAATTCATTTAGATTGGTTATAAATTACAAGGAAAAAATGTTTATCATTTTAAAGATGTAAAGTCGTGTGTCATTTTAAGTGAGAGAAAGAAATAGATAAATGGAAAGAGAATTTACAAAACAATACAAAGATATGGGTCCCTGAGGGTAAGATGACACCGTTCTTATAGAGGGGCACTTTCACATCTTCTTAAGCCGAAATAAAATGGCTGGGGAGAGGAAAGGTTTCCCTTTTTTAGGGTACTCCGGGGAACAGATCCAGTGGAGACGGGGTGGGGCATGTAGCTATTTAGAGCAGAGAAGAAACATTTTTCCCAAATTATAATTGCAGTTTTATCTAACAAACAAGAGTTTATGGATATTGCAGCTTGCACTTGGTACGGAGTGACAACATAGCTATTCACGATATTGCAATTTATGGGGACTTCAATATACCAAACAACGATGGGATTGACATCGAGGACTCAAACAACACCTTAATCACTCGATGCCACATTGATACAGGTGATGATGCAATCTGTCCAAAGTCATCCACGGGCCCAGTTTACAACCTCACTGTCACCAACTCTTGGATTCGATCCAAATCTTCTGCAATTAAACTCGGCAGTGCTAGTTGGTTTGATTTCAAGCATTTTGTGTTTGACAATATCACTATTGTTGATTCTCACAGAGGGCTTGGATTCCAGATACGTGATGGAGGTAGGTTACTTGCTTCAGAAATCATCATTGTTTTGTTCTGTGAATGTTTTTTTTTTTCTTACCTCAAAATGTTGAATGAAGGGCCGGCTTGGCTCAGCTGTAAGCTTGTTTGTCGTGGTGTGTCAGGTCGCGGGTTCGAATCAGTCTCTCTGCAAAAAGCAGGGGAAAGACTACCTAGAGTATTCCCTGCCTAGATTATTCCCTTCCCCATACACTCATGAAGTGAGTATTTGAACTGGGTCGGCCCTTTACCTCAAAATGTTGAATGCAAAACAAAGTGTCTAATCTTAAACATAGGTTTCAAATGCTTTAAACTTCCTTGTCTTGTGCAGGAAATGTGAGTGACATTGTCTTCTCAAACATAAATATCAGCACAAGATATTATGATCCATCATGGTGGGGTAGAGCGGAGCCTATCTATGTCACAACTTGCCCACGAGACTCAACATCAAAGGAGGCTTCAATATCAAATGTAGTTTTCATTAACATCACTGCTAATTCTGAAAATGGCATCTTCCTATCTGGTTCAAAGAGAGGATTGTTAAGAAATTTGAGATTCATCAACATGAATATCACTTATAGAAGGTTCACCAACTATGCTGGTGGGTTATTGGACTATAGGCCAGGATGTCAAGAATTGGTTAAACACTGGACTGCGGGAATGATGATGGAGTACATTGAAGGTCTTGAGGTTAAAAATGTACAAATGAGATGGTCAAAGTCAAACAATCAACTAGAACAGTGGAATAATCCTTTGGAGTTCAAGCCATCTACTGTGAATAACATCTCTTTCCTTAATTTTAATTCTGTTTTGTACACAAATAGCAAATGAAGTTACTAACTTTGGGTCTGCAGCAGAGGAAAAAGCTCCAAAGCACGTAGGTTGCTTAACCATCAATGGAATGGGAAAAAAGTTAAAAAAGATGGGAGGTGCATATGCTTTGTGCATCAATAAAAATAAGAGATTTGAGGATCTAACACTGTTTCACTATACGTTGAGTGCATTTCATTCAAAAAATTGCGATTGAAAGGTCTGCGAATTGTTTATATCAGTGTGTAATTCCATTTTCTTTTTCTCTATAATAGAATGCCTTTTTCCTTTTCTTATTTGTTTCTTTAGGAGTGGTTCTATAAAAATGCGAGTATACTTCAATTGATAATTTTATGTCTGGTACTTCGCGATCTGCTTCTGTAATGTGAAATATGTAATTGATTTGTAAAATTGATATATCTTCAGTGATATTGGGATTGACTTCAACAAGAATAAAAAATACATGATTTAATAAACTCCATTTTTAATTCATATATTGTTAAAATATAAAAAATAAAATTGAAATGTTAATTTTATCATTAGATGACAGATTATAATTAAGGGGAAGGATATTGTAACTAACAATCAATTAATCAATTAGTGTTACTACCAATGTTATTACCAATCAGTTTGACCGTTAGATCAATTATTTTGATCCAACAGTTATATTTATTTTCATCTTTGTATGATTATGATTCCCCATATTTAATACTTTATATTTATTTTCACCTTTGTATGGTTATGATTTCCCATATTTAATGCTTTCACATTAAATATGGGGAATCAAAACCATACAAAGATGAAAATAAATATAACCGTTAGCATCAAATAATCGATCTAACGGTGAAATTGATTGGTAGTAACATTAATTGATTGTTACTATCTTACCTCTATAATTAATGGGATTATTGTTTCAACATGTCGTAGGAGATAAATTTATCTCTTATGCATATAAAAGTGTGTGCGACTCATTTTCTCTCTCTCTTTTCCTCACACGGGCCCGACACTTTTATGTAAGTATAGGAAATAAAATTTATCTCCTACAATATGAGAAACATTAAACCCATAATTAATATGTAATAATATAAGTTTTGAAATAAGAGGCATGATAAAGTTGTTTCTTTATTATTGAAAGGTCACGTATTATGAGTGCAAGATATTTTCCTGTTGTTGCATGATATATATATATATGTATATATATATATATATAATATATTTTGAGAGTTATTATTTCTCATGTTACACAAGATAAATATGAGATAAATTGTCTTTGCAATACACTAAAAATTAGGTGAGACCAACTATTGGAGAAGAGAGAAATAAAATAAGTGGGTGCCCCATACTTTTAGTGTATTGTAAAATTATCTCATATAATATGAGAAATTCTATTTTTTCGTAAATATATATATATATATATATATATATATATATATATACTTTTTATTTTATTTTAAGTAAATAATAAATGTGGTTAATAGTAGTTATTAATTATTACAGGTAAAATGACTCTCTCAAAAATAAAGAATATTGAAAAGAGTCTTTTAATATTAAATATCTTAATAAAAGTTGCAAAAAATATTTTTATTTTTTCTATAGAAACTTTTTTTCTCTCACCCTCAAAAAAAGTAAGCAAATCCCACAAACTTTTTTTTTATTTAAAAAAATGGAACTTAATCATTGTTATGTGAATATGACAAAAAAATATGATGATTACCCTTTAATATTGGCCACTTGAGGCCCAAATGATGGCCGAGGCGAATGGTGACATTTTCAAGGGTTGATTTGCCAACTTAAGCCCAAGGTCTCAATATTAAAATATTAGCCCAAAACTAATTATCATTGTGATTCTTGGTTGGTCTTTACCCTAAGCCCAATTTGACCATAGAAACTAGAAAGACCTTGATCAGTATCATGGTGCTATTTTTTATTTTTTGCAAACGAGGACCCTTAATAAAAAGCTTAACTATCAGAATTTCAGAATACATAGTAAGAAAAATTGTTCATAACATTTTTATTTTTATTTTGAGTAAACTCAGGGTGTCCCCACCCGAAAGATGATACTAATCTATTTGAGACTTAGAGCATAATGATTATCAGTGACCTCAAAATGTTTATCATAGAACCCATGACTTCATCAGCCATACAACCCGATCCTTGAACTATAATCCACTTATTAACTGAGCTACACGATGAAATTTATATATTTTAAGGTTTAGAATTTAGGATTTTTTTTATCAAGTGAAAATACATATTAACTAGATTAAAAAACTTAAATTTACTCTTTATTGATAAAGTTAATATAAATTGTCTTCAATAATAAAAAAAATTAAAAATATATTCCTAACATCCCTTGTATTTCTTAATATGAACATCCCCATTTTACTCTTCAAAATCGCCGTCAGAACACAAAACAGGTAAAATTTCTATTTAATATTGGGTTCTTAAAATAGCATATAAGAAGATTCATTCCAACTTAAACCAAATCTGAATAAGGCAATGTATTCTTTTTCTGATTTCTGAGAAAGTGCTAACTGAGGTTTTTATCGAATTGAAAATGCCTTTATTCCCAAAACCAAAAAAAGTTATAGTATACAGTAGTAGATGAGATCTAAACGTGCATTACCACATGTTTATGCTGACGCTTCTCCCAACACAAAATCATGATCTCGTTTTGTGTTTTATTTTATGCCTGTCGGTGGCACTTCCCTCCCATCTTTTTGCACCTCACAGCTCTTTAGTCCACTCTTCCTGCTCCCACCACACCCTACATGTATTTGACTTAATTATTCATTGCTTTTTTAAAGAGCTTGTTCTAAGAATCACATTTTTTTATTTTAATAATGGAATTTAAAAAAAAAAAATTATTATTCAAAACGATCATTATTCATTACGATAATTTAGTTCAAAAATTTATTTATTTAAAATACATGATAACCATTGCGATTTATATAGCACCGATACTGACACGGGACACGTAACACGATACGATACGACACTCTGATACGTTAGTTCTATAAAATGTTAGAATTCTCACGACACGTTAGAAGTTAGGACACGTTTTGATATTAAATAGTATTTTTAATTTATGTAGTCTATATTATATTTAATATTCAATAATTAAATAAAAAAATGAAACTACACTTATAATATTCATCAATTTTGTAAAGAAACATGAGATATTCCAAATATTTATATTAAACTCAATAAAATGGTACTCGTAATCCAACGAATCTAATAGTTGGAACTAAAAACTCAATGAAACGCAACATTTGAACTTTTTTTTTTAATTTCTATAACGCGCGTTGAATATATTTAAGTGTATGTCTCTTAATTTTTGAAGTATCGGTGCTTCACATATTGCGATCATTCTAACATTTTCGAGAATTAAAACTAATCAAAATTTTAAACATGATAGTCAAAATATTGTTTCAATAGTCAATTTTTATTTGTTTGGTCATTAAATATATTTAACTCTATGTCTCTTAATTTCTTAAATCACATAACTTATAAATGACACAACTTATATCATTTCACTCTAACAAAGAGGTGGGATCCACATATTTTTTTGTCAATTCTCTCTCCTCATTTATCTATCTTTTTCTCTCTTTGTTGGCAAAATAACATAACTTTACATCATTTAAAATGATATAATTTACCTATAATATATGAGTCTATTTCCCCATATATTTTTTGAACACATACTACTCAAATCACATTTAAATTGATTCTATAAGCTGATAGGATTGGTATCTGGGCTTTTAGGAAAGCATAATTCATTGACAAGTTTTGACTGAAGTCTTACCAAACAACCAAAAAGGAAATGAGTCTTTATCCGCATTAAGTGAGTCCATAATCTTGTCAATTAGCTTCTAAACCCTACATTGTTATAATTCAATTTGTTATTTTTGTTCAATTATTTATTATCATGCCACAGTCATCTCCCTTATCTTAGTTCTTACAACTCAGTTTTCTACCTAATTTGAAAATTAAGTTTGAAATTCCTCAACACGCAAAGAACAGGTGTGTTGACATAGAAGCACATTCGTTCTTGAATCTACCCATGACAAAAATCAATATTCGACTTCTGCAAAATTTATGTAACCAAAAAAGAAATTCTGTAAAAGCTAAAAGATTTAAAAATATTATACAAAAAATGCATATATTAAATAATGTAGTATTTTAAGTCGTTATTATGAATTCATCAGCTTTAATTAATAATTGAAAGTTTAATTACAACCATAGATATATATATATATAATTTGTTTTCTTGACCTTAACTCTAGTTCTATGGATTAATTGATAATTTCTCAGTACTAATTTAGATTATCACATACATTATTTAATAAGACAAAAAAATTTAACGTTATTTTCAAGATACGTATATAACACGAAAGAAGTTATTGAGTAGGTGGATAAAAAAATCCCCAAGGGGCCACGCGGAATTAATTCCAATGAGCTTCATTTTTAATCATATTTAGAGCAAGTTTTAATAAAATAATAAACTAAACTATGACCAAATTCTTCAACCAAAAAGAAATAAAAAAAGACCAAATCTGATTCTAGGGGTCCATAATCACCAACGTTCGAAGGAAATAGACAGGGGAGTAGTTGATGATTGCGCCATAGATATGCTTAAAATTGAAATTTAACTGATCCATTTTCAAAGGAACCGCATCAACCATAATAAAAACGAATAAATCCTTATTTTAATCTTTAAAAGTTGTACTGTTTTTTATTTTTTTTGGTAAGTACATGGGGCAAAAAGCCCCACGACAACAGCAACACAAAGAACAGAAAACAAAAGACCAGAAACAGCAAAAACAGCAGCTACAAACTAGGAAAAGAAAGACACAAAACAAAAGCAAAACAAAACAAAAACCAGCCTACTAGGAGTTGCCTGGATCCAACAAATCTGCAACAAGAAGATTGACCAGCTCCCTCTGAGGTGAGGGGATAACAGCAAATCCAAAAGAATCATGTAAAGCATGCTTTGCTATCCAATCTGCACAGCAGTTGCAGGATCTAGAGATATGCTTCAAAGAAACAGACCACTTCCTAAACAAAGCTACTCGAATCTTAGTCACCAATGGTAACTTTCGAATCTCATTACCAACCTTGGTAAGAAAGCCAATGGCTTGAAGCGAATCAGATTCAAGAACAACTTCCCTCCATCCAAAGTTCCAAGCAAAATCCAAACCATATAGAATTGCCCATAATTCAGCATGCAAGGGGGAACAAGATCCAATAAAAACAGAAAAACCACCAACCCACTTACTTTCCCAGTCTCTTAATAAACCACCACAAGCAGCTCTCTCAGAGGTAGCCGCACCATCAACATTTAATTTCATAACACCTTGAGAAGGGGCTTTCCAAACCGCGGGGATCTGACAGGGTGACTAGCCAGGCCAAAAAGATGAGACTTTTTCCTACTCAAACAACCTAACTCTTTTACTGATTTAGCCAAGCTTGGGGAAGGATCTTCTGGTCTCTTAGCAGAATCATCATGAAACTCTTTATTTCTCCAATGCCATAAAAAGTTACAGGCAGTAAAAAAATAATCCCTCCAGATATCAGCCTTCGGAAACTTGTAATTCAAATTAAGGATAATCCACTCCTGGAAGCAGGTTATGCTGAAAAATTCTGAAGGTAAAGGCTGGAACCAAAAGATAGACCATACCTTTCTAGCTTTGAAGCAATCTCTAAATACATGAAGATTAGTTTCCACCAGACCAGAACAGGAAGGGCAGGTATTGGAGCTGTCACTCCATTTGCTGATATACTCCTTTGTTAGCATCCTACCATGAAGCATCCTCCATAAAAGATATTTGACTATTTCTACTCCTTTCCAAGACCAGATCCGATCCTAACAGCTAACACCAGAATAAGAATTTAGGCTGGTTAGATTATTATATGCAGCTTTAACAATAGATTGACCAGGTAGATAATTTCTCCAGCACACATAGTCCTCCTCAGCTTCAAAATCCGGATGGGGGATTGCCATAATACGGTTCACAGTACCATCATCAAAATGATTATTAAGATAAGGGACATTCCATCCGTCTCCTGTAGAAAAAGTGGAATGGTTAATATTGAGATTAACAATATCATCAGATGGGTTAACAACAGCTAGCTCAAGAAGGCTAGAGTTAAAACCCGCCCAATCATCCTTCCGAAAAACAATCTTCTTCCCATTTCCAATCTGCCAGGAAAGGTTGCTAAGCATATATGGCCAGATTTTAGCAAGACTTTTCCATAAGTGAGAATCGTAAGGCTTACAAGATATCTCCTTCATGAAGTCCTTATTCCTGCCATATTTCGCCACTAGGACTTGAGCCCACAGCTTATCAGGAGATTGAGTTAAATTCCAAGCACACTTCTGGAGGAAAGCTTCGTTTTGTAACCTTAGATTAATAATGCCCAACCCACCATGATTCTTCCCCATTTTGAGTTGCTCCCAGCTGACAGAGTGGTATCTCCTATGATCAGCAGTGTCCCCCCAAATGAAACTTCTTTGGAGTTTCTCTATATCATCACAGATACCCTTAGGAAGAAGACTACTCTGCATATGGAACATGGGGATAGCTGAGATGACAGACTTGGCTAAAGTAACTCTTCCTGCCAAAGATAAGCAACTTTTTTTCCAACCCTGGAGTCTGCTATTAACTCTATCCATAATCTCCCCGTAGTGCTGTTTAGTTGTTCTACCATGCTTCATTCTTTAGCCAAGATATCTGCCAATATTCTTAGTGAAAGCAAAATCACTTAACTCCACAATCTCATTAGCAAGCTCAGCAGAGACATTTTTGGAGAAAAAAATATTGGATTTGGGTAACTAACCTTTTGACCAGACATTTCACCAAACAAAGCCAGACAGTTGATAATAGTTTGAATCTGAGAGGTATTAGCTTCCCCAAAAAGCAGTAAATCATCTGCAAAAAGAAGATGAGATATGGCTGGACCACCTTTACCTGCTTTCATTGGGCTCCACTCTTTCGAATTAATAAGATCAGCAATCATGTGCGATAATTTATCCATGCAGAGCATAAAAATATAGAGCGAAATAGGGTCCCCTTGTCTAAGGCCTTTGCTATGAGAAATACTACCGGATTTGGCCCCATTCCAAAGAATCTCCAGATTTGTTGTAGAGATACAATGCATGATGAGATTGACCAAATAATCAGGAAGCTTGATTTCAGTGAGCACTTTATAAATGAAACTCCATGACATGCGATCATAAGCCTTTTCAAGATCAATTTTAATAGTGAAGAAGCCCCTCTTGCCTTTCATTCTATTCATTGAATGGACCATCTCCTGAGCAATAACAATATTATCCTCGATCTGCCTATTGGGAACGAAGCTAACTTGTTGAGGAGATATGAGCTTGCTTAAAATGGGTTTCAGCTTTCCCACAATCAACTTGCTAATACCTTTGTAGAGCACAGAACAGAGGGCAATAGGCCTAAATTGGGAGATTCTCTCAGGTTTAGCAATCTTGGGAATGAGGATCAGGAAAGTTTTATTCAGGTCTTTCACATCAGCTGGGTTCTTCCATGAGTGTAGGGCACACTGAACCACTTGTTTCTTCAGTAATTCCCAGTTTTTTTTGGAAGAAAAGGGCAGAGAAACCATCAGGACCTGGAGCTTTAAGACCACCCATGGAAAAGAAAGCCTCCTTAATCATGAGCTCCGATATCGGGTCATTAAGAGCCTTAAGATCAGAATCTGTAAGATCAGGCCAGTTAACGGTAGTTACATTCCAGGGTTTGTTAAGATTTTCTTCTGTGAACAAATCCTTGAAAAACTTTAAGATAAGCACCTTCAGATTCTCTGCATCTCTAATAGGAAACCCTTCATCATTCTTCAGCTCAAGAATCTTGTTCCTAGCTCTCCTGATGATAGTGGTAGTATGATAGAATCTAGTATTCCGGTCCCCATATTCTAACCATTTACAACTAGCTTTTTGAAACCAAAGAGCTTCCTCTTGTTCCAAAACCCTGTTTAATTCTTTCTGAATAGCTCTGTCCAGATCATAATGAAACTGGTCCAAAACCCTCTTGTACTGTTTTATGTGTTAACTTTGTTCCTTTAAATAAAGAAATAACTTTAGTTTTAATTACGAAAACGACTTTAATTCGATCGTTTAAAACATATTAATTTCGGTTTTCGGTTTAGCCATACTCGTACCATAAAGATGGTTTTGATGATAGACTTTGGAGTCTATAATTATAAGATTAAATTGTTATTAAATTATTTTTAGAGGAGGAAAATATTCATAATTTACTACAAAAATAAAAAATAAAAAAACTTGAGAGTTCTATTTTCCTTGGAGGGACCCCCGTTGATCTCATCAATACCTGGCCGCATCTATTATACCAACTCGCGCACCAGATTTTGCTGTTGACATAGGATCCCACTAAGATGGGTTTTAACCTTTCCAAAATATTGAAGTGAGCAGCATCGTTTCTTATTTTTTTACATACTTTTAGGAAACATTACTTTTATGCTACATGTATATGCTCTTCAATAATTGTGTCATTTTTTTTTCAAATGGTGGAGCCCACAAATTTATGTCTATAACATGAGATAACTTATCTCCTTTTACATTAAAATGAGATTAATAAAATCCTATTTTTCAATACTTTCACGTTCAAAAGAATAATATCTGCTACCAAATTTATATTTAATTTTTTATATTGATAATTCCCAGTCTGAGTTATGTTGATAATTCTCAGTCTGATAAAGAAAAGTCTAATTAAAAAAAAAAAAAACTGAGTCCCTGCGATTTAAAAAAAAAAAGTAACTATGCATTTGATTATTAAATATGACATCGTTATGCTAAAAAAGAGAGGAAAATATATGATGGTCAAAACAAAAATAGAAGCATATTTTGGACCTTTCAATAAATGCATATATTCGCACAAAAATTATATGGTGCAACAAAAATTATATATACATTATTCCAAAAAAACAAAATTCTATATACAGTGAGAGAAATTGACATTGTCGGTGGTGCGGGTCGCGGGTCACAGGTCACCCGTTACACCTGGCATAGACAACGTGTGATAGAAATGGAAGATGGGAATCTATTTTATATATGGGAGTGGGGCAAATTGAGAATACATATTCCATAAGTATTTGTAAATTCGTAAAATATACAGTTTACTAAACATATTAAATATCATATTTATTTATATTATTATTTTATGGTATTTTTAAGTTATAATAAATTCATAATGATAAAATTTATTAAAAATTCATATCATTAACGTAATAGTTATTTGTTTATATTAGATATTATAAATATAATTAAATTAATTTATTATTTAATATATTATTTTTATAAGTAGTTAATTTTGAATTAAATAATAGCATGTGATATCAAAGTTTATTTTATTCATATTTTTTATTTAGATGTTATATTTTCAATTTTTAGACATTAACAAATATCTATAGATCTCCATTTACTTATCAAAATTATAAATTAGAATCGATTTCTTTTTCGCTCCCATTCTATCTTGTTGCCATTTTTATGTGCCGGTGGACTTTTTTTTATAGGTGTTCGTTTCTGATTAATTAATTAAAAAATAATTTCTCCTGTGAAATGTTCTTTTTTAAAATTTTAATTATAAACTATTTTTAACTTATCCTATTGGGTTTCTATTTTTTTTCCCTAATTGGATTTCCACCAACTTTACACGTCTACAGAAACCTACCATTCTGGCTTCTTGCTTCTTAGTTCCTACACTAGGATTCCATTACACTTACCATTCCTATAAACATTTCAAGAGAGAGAGAAAGAGAAAACCATTGTATGCTTTTGGAATTTCAATTAATATTCTAGTTGTTTCATATTTGTTCGAATTCATCTAATCATAGTGAAAATGAAAATTGACCATAACCATCTTGTGTTTTCAACTCATCATACATTGGGATTTATGGGGTCTAACCTATAAAAAGAAAATATCTATAGTCTAGCAAAAATCTAAGAAAATAACAATAACGAATAATCGACTATATTGAAACAATGACGAATTAAGCAATGCACGCTATCTTAGTAGGTGATTTGTTGTTATTTTAATATATTATTTTCCTAAAATACATAGTTGAATTTATAAGAATTTATAAATAAAAATTTTGTCGAATTTATAAGAGTTTATAAATAAATTTTTTATAAATATAATATTTCTCATATATATATATATATATATATATATATATATATATATATAGGCAAAATGATTCGTAATGTGACTATATATAAGCATTGGTGCAGTCACATAAAAACTACGTCGTTTTGGGTGGAAAAAAGGAAGTTTGCGTTTAAAATTAATTATAGAAAATAAAAGTATTATATTTATTTCCACCTTTTTATTGTTATGATTCCCCATATTTAATGTTTTATATTTATTTCCACCTTTGTATGGTTATTATTCTCCGTATTTAATGCTTTCACATTATAAAACGACGTAATTTTATATGACTGCACCAATCCTTAGGTGCAGTCACTTTACATCCGCTAAACCCTATATATATAACCCAATTCACAATGTTCCATTTGCTTAAAAGGTGCTTTCATTTTTTCCTCCTGAAGTGAAATCCACGTTTCTTCCTTCACGTTTATTATATGGGCTTTTAGGAGGGTTATATTAACAAAATTTTATTTTTCAAACTCACAAATTATTTTTTGTCTTATTGGTAAGATTTTATTTAAAAGTATCTTACTAGTAAAACATAATTAATTTTATAAGAATTTGTAATCAAAAATTTATAAATACAAAATTTTCTATGGGCTTTATTATTTTTTTTCTTAGAATATAATTTTTCTCATGCTCTTTCTCTTTGTTTCTCACACTTTTTTCCCCCTTATAATGATGAAATCCATTCATATTCTCTATATCACATAAATAATTATCAAAGAGTAGTACTTCCCTTATTATATTACACAAAATTATGGTAATGAGAGATTAGACAAAAGCTGAATCATAACTCTGTCTGTTTTTTAAAGGTTATATACAGCGACAATTGTACTTCCACGTGGGATGTGTGTGCATTAATTAATAACAACAAACGATGGCAACTAAAAATATAGAGTAGAGTATGTGTCATTTTAAGGGATGTAAAGTTGTATCATTTTAAGAAAGAGATAGAGATAGATAAAGGAGAAGAGAGAGTTGACAAAAAACAAACAAAGGTGTGGGTCCCACTTTTGTGTGAGAGTGAAAGGATATAAGTTGTGTCATTTAAAAGGATAAATATTTTTCCCAAAAATAAATTAGGTGAATAAAGTGGCTTGATTTAGCGAATGGATCTTCTTATGTGTAAAAATGGTCATGTAATCATATTAATTGATCATAATTTTTTATTTAAAAATTATATATTTTTCTCTTTTTTATCTTAGTATCAATGAATGATTATAATCAAATAACATGATCACATGACCATTTTTTCACATAAGAGAATCCATTTCCGTTGATTCAATATATAATATGAGAAAAATGTTTTTCCAATTTTTTTTTGGTATAACCCGGAGGTATCCCCATTCAACCTCCTCCAATTACCTTGCCCTCGGGGTACGGCCCTATAAGCTAGCCTCTCATTGGAAGAGCGGGTGCATTGAGCTTCGCTACCGGAAGAAGAATGAGACTAATCCCCAACCGAGAAGGAGACACTTTCCTCCTCTATTTGCTTGAGGCAGTGTTCAAGGCAGGGTTTGAACACCTGACTCAAAGAAACCCTTGGGAGCTCAGTTGCCAACTGAGCTACCCTTGGGGTTAATATTTTTCTGAAAAAATTATTTCCTATGATCTTAAAATAATATTATTTTAAGATTTAAAATTAAAAATAATGGATATTTTAGAAAATTATTTTCCTCTTATATCATAAATTTTATTAAAATACATTTTTATTTATTTCCAAAACGATATAATTTTAGGATATATATATATATATATATGGATGGCAGAAACGAGCCAACCCGTCCTAAATGAGTCGGGTTGAGTTGGCCTAAATGAGTTGCCAACCCGACCAGATACAACCCAGACCCAAACGAGCCAGCCCGCGGGTCAAACGGGCCAGCTCGCGGGTTGGGTGTTTTTTTTTAAATTAAAAAAATAATAATAATAATATGAAAACTCCAAAACTGTTTATGACTTAAAGCCTGGTGGACGCTACTTCTTCACCCGTAACATATCTTGTTTAGTTGCTTTTTCCATTGGAGAATATTAAGCACTATTTATAATCTCTTATCTGTTTTTATTTGATGTAAACAAAAAAAATATAAAATTTATTTGTTTGTTTGTTTCTTGAAGGTACAACGTTGGTGATGGTTTTCATGTGATAGCGGTGCACACGGACAGTCCAATGTTTGAAATTGAAGTCGAAATGATCAAGTTCAAAGTCTGGTTATTCAATGGTGAATGTGCAGACTTATGGAGCTGGTTTATGGCATACTTGGTTTATGGTATTGGAGAACAAATAAGACTAGTTCCACAAAAATCAATTTTTTTGAGCCAACTCGCGAGGCAACCCGCGAGCCAATATTTCGAACTAATCAACTCGCGAGCCAACCCTAACCCAGCTTGGGTCGGCCTGAGTTGGGTTTTCTGTCTCGTTTACCTTTTCGGGCCAACTCTAACCCAACACATTTTTTACGGGTTGAATGCGGGTTCGGCCGGGTCGAGTCAGGTTTGATCGTTTTGCCAGCCCTTTATATATATATATATATATATATATATATGAGTTTCATTAGAAAATCATTTTTCCTATCTCTCTGTTGTTGATTTTTGTCCATGTGACGGTAATAATTTATTGAGATATATTAATTAATTAATTATTAATTCAAAATAAACGATAATCATCAAACGATCAAAAATCAATAATTAAGATAAATAATTATATTTTTTAATCATATATATATATATATATATATAAAAGAATTATATTGACAAATCTTTTTTTTTCAAACTTACAAATTACATTATGTTTGACTAGGTCAGACATAGTGTAGTTTGTAAGAATTTGTAAATATAACATTCCCCATATATATATATATATATATATATATATATATATATATATATATGTAAAATTATTTATGCAGCCGCTTCACGTACAACAACAACAGGTGTATGGTTATAATTCTCTATTTTTAATGCTTTTATCTTTTATATGGTTATAATTTTCCGCTTTTAATGCTTTCACGTATATATATGGCAAGTATTTGATTGTTGCACGTACAACAGCTGTAGAAATGTAAACCCCATTTATATATATATATATATATATATATATATATATATAGGGTTTTATAATTCTCATTTGACATGAGAATCACAATTTTCCTACACACCTTCAATTTTCGTGTTGACATGAGTTCTACATATAATTTTTTCTAACATATGGGTCCCACATGATTTTTATTTCTACAACATAAAATCTCATTCTATATATATATATAAAACCTATATATATATATATATAATGTCATTTTCTTGGTGAAATTACCAACAAAAAGTCAAAGAATGAGATTAATAAAACTCTTACATATTTTTAATTATATGATATACTCCAAGTTTTACAATAAATGATGCATAAATATTAAAAATTTACTACCAAATAATTCGAAATAATATTTTAAACCATGACTTTATAATTCTTTTTCAGTCATTCCATTTTTTGAGAATAACATAATACATACACGAAGAGAAGCACATATACAAGTATATTTTAATGACTAACTAATAAAATCTCAATAATATAAAGTGAGGTGCAGTTTTTTTCCTTTGTGAATTTTGAATGTGCAAATAACGCTACTTAATTAATTTATAATCAATAAATGTTAAAGTTTGGGTCATTAATGAAGAAATAAAGAGAATATTTTGACCATGCTTTTAGCAGTTTAGCTACTTCCCAGGAAACTCGTGGGGCCAAAAGGAAAAATTATAAAATCTAACAAAGGTCATTAAAAGCATAAACATATCCACAAATAAATAGTGAACAAAAATGTAGAACAATGGGCTAATGGAACGAGAGGGTAGCCAATGAAAAGGAACAGGGTCACCCGGAAACCACAACAAACTAATTAACCTTTTCATTTCATTTTAAACAAATTATCACAAAAGTTTTTATGCCATACGATATTTATTTTCTTATTTATTTCATTCATTGTACTCAGCTAAAGATTATCATGAATAAATATAAAGAATCTAGTTATATAATTATTAATTTTTGTGCTAAAATTATTCTTAGATTAATGTATTCTGCACTTTAAAAAACTTGTCAAACAATATATTTTAGAGTTTTATATTTGTTATGTTACATGATATAACATAACTTTCATATACACACAATTTTATGTGGGTCCCATTCTTTGATTTTTCTCTTTCCTTTCTTCTCTCTTTTATATTTTTTCAATTATATGTGTAAGAAAATTATATTATAACATGTAACCCAATAAACATAAACCCCTATATTTAAAGCATTGTTATTTATAAATCTTAAATTTTCGAGTAACACACATAAAACAACTCGTCATTTCTATCCGTGTTAAAAATGTTCATTTATGTAATATATGTGAAGAAATAGATAAATACAAATTTTTTTATATGTTCATGTAAAACTACTTCAATATGAAAAGATTCATTCCCCAATCATATAAATATAGGATTTTATAAGAATTATGTTGTAGAAAAAATGATTATGTAATGTTATAAAGATTTATTTTATGTGCTTAATCTTTTTTTATTTCAAAAAATATGGACTTCACAAAATGTTACGTACGTAGGAACATTTTTTATGTAATATTAAATGATGGATGTAACTCCCATAAATATATAAAGCGAAATACTACTAAGGAAAGAAATAAGAAAAGGGGAAGTGTTAAGAATCAGGGCCCCACAAGATAAGACAAGGATCACATCACTCGTCCCATGGATGGCGAAAAGGTTTACTTAATTACAGAATAAAGACAAGAGCTTGACCGGCACCGACACCCTTTACCGGTTACCATCCCACCACCACCACAACTTGTTCCGTTTTAAAAATGACACCACGTTCCCGCACTCTCTTTGAATTCAACTCTCACAACTCACAACTCACGAGTACAAAAATAACGCAGACACACACATAATAAAACACAAACAAGAGTGGCAACAACATTGCTAATCCCGAAGATCCTCTTCTCTGCTCTGCCATGCTTTATAACCAGCATTTTTGCGTCCGAATCACTTCAAAATCAAAACACCCTCTCTCTCTCTCTCTCTCTCTATCTCTCCCCTCGTGATTGCGTGGTAAGTTCCAACGTTTTTAACTGTTCCCTCACCCTATCCCTCTTTATTATTACAGTTACAACCTTTTTACTCTGTTTTTTCTCTCTCTTCGTACTTTTCTTTTTTCTTTTTTCTCTATATCTGTTTCACGTGATATATCAATACGGTCTCTATCTCAAAACTGCCGAATTGACTACACAGTATACACTCACGAACTCGCCAAGTTTGGTTTGGATTGTTTCCTCCGTGCTTTCGAAACTTCTATCAATCCGCTCCTCAGATCTTGTTCGTTTTACTACTTTCTCTCTGTTCCTTCTCTCTACTTTTGTTTTCATGCCATTCGGATCAGTACTTGTGTTTGACCATTTTTCTTTTCACATGAACCATGTCGGTTCTTAAATTTTCGCAATTCGCTTGTATTTTGTTTCATTTTAGATTCTTGATTCATTTTCATTTCGTTTTTTTTTTCTTTTCTAGTTATTATTTAGTGACGTAGAAGGGGTGATCAGGATCGGTGGTAAAACTGTTCCTTCGTTAAATGTCATGAGTTCAAATCCAGACGTCGTCCTCAATTATGTTAAGACTTGTTTTTTTGTCAGTGACGTGTCCTCTTCCTCTGTTATTGTTTTTTTGTCTTGTGTGGTTTTGTTTTTCGGTGGATATTAATGAAATGTAGCAGTTGATTATCTGAGCCTCCACTCCTAAATCCTGATTTACCTTTTCCGTGATAGGTTGGGTTGGTCAAAGTTAATAGTTAAAGGAAAGAAAACATTTTTTGTACAGATTAGACACAGTTGTTAAATGGGGTCTTGATATTATTTAATATAGCCAGCTAGCATATTTGATGATGATGATGATTGATGGTAATGGAGGATATTTCTTCAACCCTCTACTTCTATGTCTCTGCTTGTGTTATCGCTACTCGATCGGGATGTTTTTTTTTTTTTTTTTTTTAACTTATCACTTCATAGGTGTCACTATGTCCCTGTGATTCCAATTCTAATTCTAATTCGACTTGGGCCAACAAATGAGTGTTCTTTATTTTTTATTTTGTCTGAAAGATGCGTGCCTTGTTCCTCCTACAAAGAGTTAAAGCAAACAAGTAATGATATGTTTGCTCAATTTTAAGTACTTACTTCAATTTCACTAGTGTGGACAAGATCGCAATTGGTGCAGAATTGGGTATCAAATAGTCTTGATTTATTCGGTGTATTTTTTTTTTTTTTTTTTTTGCTTGAAATTCAATCTGGTACCCCTTCAATTACTACAGATCGTGTGCTATCTGAATTTTCTGCACTAGTAATTTTTCTGGTTTTGCTGCATCTGCTGGTACATTTCAGTTGGACTACATGTTTTTATATTCAATTGTGATGAATGGTTCAGATGACTTCACCTCACCTCCCATCTCTTTGATATTTTTTTTTTGGTTACCATTTTTTCCTATTATTCTCTCTCTCTCTTTAATTTTTTTTTTGGGGTGAGAATTTAGCCATTTATTTTATCACTACTTTTGCAGGTAGAACATAGTTGTTTTTGAGTGTGTGGAAAAACAGCTGCAGAAGAGGTTCTGCATGCGCTATTTGTGGTAGTGGTTACAGACTTAAGGAATTGAGAACCGCCTTGCGCTGAAGGAGCTCGCCAAGGTTAGTTAATGCTATCATTTTTCCCACTTCTTCATTTGAATGATATTTGAAGGAATTTGAAAGTATGAAAGAAATTGAGAAGAGAAAAGCTTCAAGGAATAGTCAGACAAAGAGTTCAAGAAGAACCGAAAGGAGAGATAATAAATTGCATCAAGATAATTCATCCAAAACATTGCATGAAAAAGGAACTGAATCTAAGACTCCCCAGGGTAGACCAACTGCAAATGGTTTTATAAGTGATTCAAACACGGCCTCAGAGAATTCAGAAACTTGTGAAAACATGGTTATAGATTATGTGGATGATGTCAACAGGTCTGAGGAGACACTGGTCGAGATGAAAGTTAATGAAATGGTTGCTGATGAAAGCAAAAATGAAGTACTTGATGATCATTTTGGTGATTTGGAGAAAGAGCAAAAAAGAGGGAATGAGGAAGTATCAGATACTGAGACAGTAAAGGATTCAGTATCATCCCAAGGTGATTCTTTCACAAATGAGGATGAGAAAGTAGAAAAAGCTTCAAAAGATCCTACAAATAAGGTTGAAGTGAATCCTTCAGAAAGCAATCGTGGATCAAGGGAGAGATCTGATAGAAAATCAAAGAAATTGCAATCAGAGGTATCTCATAGCAATCAAAAGAAACCTATGAACTCAAATAAAGGGCCTTCCAAAGTCACGAATAAAAATACTTCATCAACAAATTCTAATACTGAGAAAGTTCCTGTCAAAGTTTCATCAGAATCTTCTGAAGGAGTTCATGAAAAACTTGTTCAAGAGGTCAAGGAAATTGATATCCTGGATGGATCCTCCAATGGTGCTCAGAGCATGGGAAGTGAAGATGACAGTCATGAAACAGTTAATGCTGAAGAAAATGGTGAACATGAAGATGTGGCAGCTTTGGAATTAAAAGCTGAAGAAATGGAATTACGAATTGAAAAGCTTGAAGAGGAACTGAGAGAAGTTGCCGCTCTTGAAGTGTCACTTTATTCTGTTGTACCAGAGCATGGGAGCTCAGCACACAAGGTGCACACACCTGCTCGGCGCCTTTCTAGGCTCTATATACATGCTTGTAAGCATTGGACCCAAAACCGGCGAGCAACAATTGCCAAAAATACTGTTTCTGGCCTTATTTTGGTTGCTAAGTCTTGTGGTAATGATGTTTCAAGGTATGTACATGTACTTTATTAAAATTTTGTCAACTACTAATTTTGAATATGAACAATAGGTATTCTTATTTTGATTTATATTTTAGGTTAACTTTCTGGTTGTCGAATGCCGTTGTGCTGAGAGAGATAGTTTCGCAAACATTTGGAAATTCATGTCAAGCTAATCCCCTTATGAGGTTGGCTGAATCAAATGGTTCCGGCAAGAGAAATGATGTGAAGGCTGCAGCACTGAAATGGAAAGGTAGCTCCAATGGTAAACCAGGAAATGGTTTTATGCAGCTTGTTGAAGATTGGCAAGAGACAGGAACCTTCACATCTGCCTTAGAGAGAGTAGAATCATGGATCTTTAGTCGGATAGTGGAGTCAGTGTGGTGGCAGGTATTATTGTTGTCTGTTGTTTAAGTTATATAATTGATGTGTATAACTAAGATATGGATGCATTCATTGATTTAAGAAAACAACCATTCTTACCTATTGCTTGGTACAATGGGGAGGAGTACATTGTTTATTTTAACCATCTTATGCCAATGTTTAGTCTATTTATCCAGTTTAAGTCAGAGTAGGAAATAACCATTCTTTCTTATTTTTCACAAAGAGATTCTTTCGTCGGTAATGATTGTTAACTTGTTGAAGTTCCATCTTAACTCTAAACAGTGTTTTTGTTCTTTTATAGAAATGATCTCTGATAAAAAAGAAAAGAAAGAAACGCTGCATAAAACTTGACTTTTGCTCTGATTCAAGTTCCTGGAAAAGATGTGGAATCATTGAAATTCCCCTCCTCTCCTGTTTCATTTGTTGTGGTAGAGAAACTGAACAACAGAAATTTATTAATATCTCTCAGTTGCTTGACATGTGCTTCTTATGGGTGCAAAAGTGTAGAAACCTAGAATTTTATTCGTATTGACTGATCAGTATTAGCTATTATGATTTGGGATTAAGTATGGTCATTAAATATATGCTAATGTGTCACTCCTTTTTTTTTATCATACCCTTTATTCACTTTAGTGCCGTTAGTAATATTAATTCATATCTTGTAATTTTGATATATTTTAAGTCTATTCAAATTAAAAGTGATTGATCGACTCTAAGATGCTCTTGACATAAAGTTGTGTCATCATTTTTTAAAGCATTGGTGATAAGTTGAGTTGAGAAGCATGCTATGTTTTCAGGCTTTGACTCCTTATATGCAATCTCCATCTGGGGACTCCTCTTCAATCAAATCCATGGGGAGGCCGCTAGGACCTGCTCTGGGTGATCACAATCAAGGAAACTTTTCCATCAATCTCTGGAGAAATGCTTTCCAAGATGCTTTTCAACGACTGTGTCCTGTTCGAGCAGGAGGGCATGTGTGTGGTTGTTTACCTGTGTTGGCTAGAATGGTGTGCTTTTCTATTATTATTGATTTCCTTCCTTTCTTGAAGATGTTTTTAGCTTCCCTTTCCTTACTTCAATTCTTTCACCAGGTCATGGAACAGTGCATAGCTAGACTAGATGTTGCAATGTTCAATGCTATTCTTCGGGAGTCAGCCCTTGAGATCCCAACTGATCCTGTATCGGATCCTATTGTTGATTCGAAGGTTTTGCCAATTCCAGCAGGAAATTTAAGCTTTGGGTCTGGTGCACAGCTAAAAAATTCTGTAAGTTTGTTAATGTTTTGTGTTTACACATTGTCTATAAGTTGAATTTGAACAGAATTTCCAAGCAGTAGGAAACTTTCCTCTTCAATAGCAAATCAGTTTCTTGGAGGGACAGTTTTTGATGGAAGCTTATGAAAAAAATATTTATAAAGAGATTTTGTCTGTTGAGCATGTTTACTTTATATAACTTATACAAACTGCTTGAGTTGAAACTGAAACTAAAGGTACCAAAGACATTACTCTGAGGTTAACCATTTATAGTACACAGTAATTTAATCATCTGACATGGTCATGTGCAGAACATATCTAGTGAATATAAGATTTTTTTTCCCTCATGATTACTGTTTTAGTTTATCTGTTCAACCACTCAACTAAGATTAACTGGCTACTTTTTATGTTCTCATTCTGGAAAAAAAGGACATGGTAATTGTTCATGATATTTGGTGTATTGGCCCCGCCTTCATACACAATCTTAAACGATACAGTATTCTAACTTCATACACAATCTTAAAAGATAATCTAATTAGAAGATATTATGTTGTATGCCATTTGTGATTTTATACAGTGGACTCTTCATATGTGTAAAGAACCAATTCAACCCAAAAGCTTAAGCTGTTGGGTGAGGCTACATTAATGGTTTTATATATTTCAACACGTCCCCTCACACGAGAGCCGCCTACACAATCTTAAAAGATAAATAACTAATTTTATTTTATCTTTTTAACTAAAATTGAAAAATTAATTTATAAACCAAAAATTAATTTTATTTTATCTTTTTAACTAAAAATGAAAAATTAATTTATAAATAAAACGAAGAAAGATTTTATACAGTGGACTTTTCATATGCCTTGGTTTTATATATCTCAACAATATGCCTTGATGCATGGTTTATTGATCTCATTGCTGTGGTAATGTCCAAAGGTGAAATCAGTAAAATTGAAAATATGACAATATGAATTAACAAAATTTGGGGTTTATATCACCACTTAGTTGATGTGAGTCATGTGATTACTATGCACTATCAAGATTTCATCATATAGGAAAGGTAAGGCCTATAGGTGTCTATGCTTATGGAAGAGGTGTTTGAATTGCAGGTTGGCACTTGGTCTAGATGGCTTACTGATATGTTTGGCATGGATGCTGATGATTGTCTGCAAGAAGATCAGGAGAGCTGTGAAAATGATGAAAGGCAGGGTGGAGATAGTGAACCTAAATCATTTGTTCTCCTTAACGACTTGAGTGACCTTCTAATGCTACCAAAAGACTTGCTTATGGATAGATATGTTAGACAGGAGGTTAATTTCATGAATTAAATACCATTTTCTTTTGTGGCATATCACTTTTCGGTTCTCCTTTTGTTGGTTTGTCATTGCGTTTATTCAATATCTTTTATTGATGTGCAGGTGTGTCCATCCATCACTCTTTCATTGGTTATAAGGATCCTCTGTAACTTCACTCCAGATGAGTTCTGTCCAGACCCTGTTCCAGGAGCTGTCTTGGAGGCCCTGAACGCGGAGGTATACTCTACATCTCTTTCTTTTTAAACTGTTCACAAGGATACATTAATTTGTTGTTAAATTGAGTGAACATTTTATTTTGTTATTATTATATGGTATGTTATGAACACCTAAGAGAGCAAGCCTTAAAGTAGTGGTAAGGTTGCTTCTTGTGACCAGAAGGTCACGGGTTCAGAGTTTAAAAACTTTTTCTTCGCAAAAATGCAAAAGTAAGGCTATGTACGTTAGACCCTTACTCCTACCCTTTTGCACTGGGTTTGTCCATATATTATGAATGTAACCTTGGGATACACCACCCCAAAAGCTAACTCAAAGGGTGGGAGTGCCCAAGGCCTTATAAACTCCACATTAGTTGCACATACAACCAATGTGGGACTATATATCTCAACACGCCCCCTCACACGAAAGCCCATTGGGCTTGAAGAGTGAATGATGCAACAGGCCCAACCTACCTGTGCTAAGAGAGTCCACAAGAGAAAGTGGGGGACGGCGAGACTCTGATACCATGTAAAGAACCTTGTGATACACCACCCCAAAAGCTAGCTCAAAGGGTGGGAGTGCCCAAGTCCTTATAAACTCCACATTAGTTGCACATACAACCAATGTGGGACTATATATCTCAACAATGAACACCTACATGCTATTAAATTTGGTTTCTCTCAACATGCATGACTTTGGTAACCAATTTGCATTAACAAGGAAAGAAGAAATAAATTATTCAAATTCAGAAATTCATAATGCCTTTCATGCAATGTCAATTTCGTGGAGTACTTATTTTGGTAACTTTATGTTCTACCTTAAGAGTAAAGTGATTATCTTCTATTGTTCAAGGGAAAAATAGTTTATTTTACACATAGAAATTTATTTACTTTTTTCATTTTTCCCCAGACGATCGTGGAGCGTTCAATTGAAATTTATTTACTTCATCATTAGACGATCGTGGAGCGAAGATTTTCAGCGGAATCTGTCAGAAGCTTCCCGTATGCTGCTGCTCCGGTTATATATGTCCCTCCTTCCTCAGCAAATGTGGCAGAGAAGGTTGCTGAAGCAGGAGGAAAGTCTCACATGGCTAGAAATGTATCAGCTATTCAAAGGAGAGGATATACGAGTGATGAAGAACTGGAGGAACTTGATTCCCCTCTCACATTCATCATTGATAAGCTGCCATCATCTCCATCAGTCACTGTAAATGGAGAAGTTAATCACAAGGAGTTAGGGAGCCACCCCACCACAAATGCTAGATATGAACTCCTACGTGAAGTTTGGACCATGTGATGAACCTTGTTGTGAGTTTTCACATGTGTACCTGAGAGTTTTTACCGAAGAAAAAGAAATGAATATGTAGGAGATTTAGGAGCAAGAAATTATGAATTGAGAAAATAAAAATAAAGTGATAAAATAAAAAGATTCAAGATCATTTGAGAATCTTGGTAAATAGCGCAGTTTAAGTCCAAGAGTTCAAGTCTACAGTTAGTGTATTATTGTGTGTGTGTGTAGATAAAGATAGGTTTGATGTGGTGATTGTCGTGGCATTTTTACAAGAAATCCTTGTAACCTGTATATCATGCAAGTGCAATTTTTAGAATCTGATATGGTACTGTTCTGTTTTGAACATATAAATTTCAGACCATGGTGTTATTTATGCATTTGCTTAATGCCTTGGGTCTTTCAAAGACAAAGGGTTAATATCAGCATTGGTTGTGGCAGAAGTTGCTTAAATTCCTGTACCATAAAAATTAGTTTGCTTTGCTTAATTGTTTCACTTTGAGTCTTAGCAATAGAAAGGAATGAAATCCCATGCCATGAGTGTCCTCCTAACAAAGACAGTATTCAATGGAAAGATTCATAAATAGAAAGAAAATAATGGATTCAAATGTCATGCGCCCCTCCCTTGTTTTTAGTTTTCTAGCATCTTGCACCTTATATATTTGATATTTCTTACCATCCCACACAGCCTTTGCATTGAGTCTCTAGAACCCCACACCCATCTTTCTTGAGAGTCACACTTCTGCATTTCTTATGAACAAATTTGAATTAACTCCCTTGCTTTTTATTTACCTTAAATTAAAAGCAAAAGAGGACAATTATTGATATTCGAATTTGTCAATATTTGAATCTGATATTGTTACATTTATTAATCAATTTGGAATTTTAAAGAGATAATAAATAAAATAAAATAGCATGAAGAGTTAGCTGTACTTCTTAGGCTATAAGGTGCATGCTAATTTTTTTATATTCCTAACATAGTAAAATAATCATTTCCCCAAAATTAACAAAATCTATCATGAATAAAAAAGAAAGAATCTAAAATCAAGTAAAATTAGTCTTTAATACTAAAAACAACAAACACTGAAAGGAGCCAATTTTAGAGTAAAATGCATGTTAATATTTTGAGCATCATTAAATGAAACAGTCGATCACTAAAATTTCCCCTTAATTAACATGTAATTAATAATCAGTAAAGACAGATATTAGAAAGACACCACGATTTTTTTATTTTTATTTTTTTGATAACAAGACACCACGATTTTGATTATGGGAAGACACTCTGAATATTTGAAGAAAATATGAAGAATCTCGACAATTTATAACCATTGAAAATAGATGAATTCTCTTATTCATTTATTATATTAATTTTTAATTTATTTATTTTTTATGGTTTGATCACATTTTTTTAAGTGATAATAGTAAGATTACAACTAGATGAAAAATTAAAATTAGCCATTGTGATGGTGATACTTTGACTTTACACGGTAAGTTTGCTAAGTATCTTGGCGAACTTTGGAAGGTCTCTTATAAAAAAGAATTTTCTTCTATAAATCGGATGTATCCATTTGGGTACATCAATTTTTTAAAAAAAAGAAAAAAAAATTCATTTAAACCCATACTTTCATTTTTATTCCATCTCTCTATTACAATTTTTTTTTTGGACCGATGGTGCATGGTAATCGGTAGCATCAAATATTTGCTCCTATAAAAGTCATTTTTTGTATACCAAAATAAATAAATAAAAAAAATTACTTATAGTTTATTATATCTTGTGTCCTTATTAATTTATTTTTACTTTATGATCTTAATTATTTTTTTAGACAAATTAGGTTCTCGGGTATTTCTCACTATTCGAGTCGGAAAAAAATTCGCACAAATATGCCATATGTGATTAATCCCGAATCAAATGATGGAATAATTATTCAACTTTAACCTCAAATGTTTGCTCAAATCAAACTTGCGGGTAATTCTCACAATTCGAGCAAAGAAAGAGACCTGTACAAATAAGATTAATCCTGATCATCAAATGACGAAATATAATTATTTAACTTTAATCTCAAATGTCCTCTCTAGCTTGTGTTGGTATCACAAAATTAATTGTAGTAATGGCCACATTTTAACTTTCTAATGATAGGAGAATTTTTTTAATTTGGTCAAATCTTCTCGCGGGCTCTTAAAAAGTCTGTAGTTTATTTCATATGTTATTTTGACAATATTATCTTTTTATTTGACATGTTCAAAATTTATATCTCATTTTATGTACAACATTAAAATTTCAAATTTGAGAATTAAAAAATTGGGAGACATTGAAATATCAATCAACTAAACTCTTTCCAATACTCTTAAGACTACAGTTATAGGATCTCACCAACTGTACTGGCCTGCTAGGTAAACAAAGTAAAATTTCTTTTTAGAAATTATAACAGAAATAAATATGAATAAATTAGCACATCCACAATTTTAATATATATTATGATGATGAATCGAAATTTATTTTTAGATAATTATTTTAAAAAAAACACTTTTAATAAAAACCACCTATTTTATTTTACTTTATTTTGAGATAAATTTTTGTTTGCCTATTTATTTCATAAAAATTTTCTTTAAAAAAAAAAATAGAATTTGAATGCACCATCTTCATTTAATATATTGTGGGGTTTAAATTTAGGGTTCCAAACTTCTTTTTTTAAACCATTTTTTTGGTGTAAAACACAAAACGTGGCTGGTTATTTTTTTTCAGTCAGGACCAAGGGTATAATGGCCTGACTTTAACTCATATTATTGCAAAAATTTCTTCTAGAGCAATAAAAAAAGTATAAAAGCCTTAAGTTTATTCCATAGAAAAATGACTATTTAGCCACCCATTTTCTCTCATAGTCATTAATTATCACTCTTAATAATAACAAAATAGGACATGTAAAAAGTAAAATAATATTTTTCAGTTAAAAATTAAATTTTGAGATAACATTAAATAGATAATAATTTTCAGCATAGGGGGACAAAGAGAGCATAGGACCACACCAATTGGCTAAGTTAGCCCACCATTATCAGAATGTGAGACTCATCACACGCCTATGCGCATCGTACAACAGCCCCTATAAATAAGAGGGAGATTAAGAGGTAAAGACACATTCTAATTTCACTCACGATCATGACCATATCATGACCATATTCACACACTCTACTTGATATACCCAAAATCTTAAGACATTGGATTAATGAGTCTATCCACTTATATGCATTTCACTTAGCCCATTAACACTCCTCACATTTGAATATCACAACATTATCACCTTCCTTACTCAAAATCAATCCCAGGACTTGAACTCTAAAAATAGAAGAAGATGATTAGTTAACACCTTGTCATGATTTTGGTACGATTGCCACGGGATATATTATACATGGGTAAATGTGTGTCACCTTCGAGAGAGAAAAAATAAATAAAGGACTTGAGAGTCTAAAAAAGAAATAAAGGTGTGAGTTAACACCTTGTCATGATTTTGGATAAACATTTTTCCCATTATATATATATATACATAAAAGCGAGAAAGTATATTGAAGCCAACATTAACAGCATGCAAGCTCTCAACATATATACCAGCTGGTCTTGCTCTACTACGTACATTGCTATTCTATATATTATATATGTGTTTAATTAACTTCAACCTTTACATTTTGCATGGCTGCAGGGAAATTAACCTCCAAACCTCAATTCCAGAAAATTAATTCTCTACCTTTTGAGCTTCTCCAGTAACATCAAATTGGTCATGTGAATCACCAACTTTTCTCCTCTTGATGAATTCTTTAAAAGCACTAGAACTTGAATGATGGAAGCGCAGGATTGATGAGCTTCCCTCTCTATCACCCTCATTCCTATTAGTGTCACAATTATCTTGTTGGAATATTGAAGCCAATGCCACATTTCCATGTTCTTCTGTGTTTCCTGATACTACATTAATTGGTATTGGCCTTTCAAATCTAGGGTTGGTAGTGTTGATATCTGGCTCTCCATTCTTGTTCCCAATGCCTGTATAATAAATCATTGTTGAAGTGCTAATAATGCTCTGAAGCATTTCAAAAGACTGAATTGTTGCTTCCACAGTAGTGTCTTGTGAATGATAGATTACATTTTCATCATTTTCTCCATGCAAAATGGCACGAACGTTGTAAAACTTGATATCAAAATTAGTAATAGCATTGTGCCCTCTCAACCTTATGCTTTCAACATCAAAAGCCCTTGCTGCTTCCTCTTCTGTATCTGTATATAAAAGCTCATAAACTAATCAATGCTTTGATTAAGTTAAATGAATGTTTTAAAAATACTAGTTATTAGAATGTCAAATATTAATTATATATATATATATATAGGATTGATTTATATATATTGCATGAAAATTGAATTCTCATGTTGTTAGTTAAGATTTTGATCAACTTATGTTGGGCCCCACATTTATTAAAAAAAGAAAAGTATTGCACGCAAATCGAAGTGTCACAAGATGATAAAAAGTTTTTGAATGTTGATCCAATGATGAACATGACATGAGAAAATGTTTTCCCTTTATATATATATATATGGGTTTAATGACTTCACCGAATAGTCCCAGGAATCTGCTTTTGCTGCCTAAACCAAAATTTGCTTGCCATTTCCCAGTATATACATGTCTGATTCAAAACTAAGTAAAAATGAGAGAGAGACACATATATAGGTAGATGGATCATAGATAGAGAAAAAGGTAGCTATTTAGGTTTGATATATAGATATATATATACCTGGAGACTCCATGATATATAGATATGGACTTAGAAAAAGTGAGACTTAACCTGTGTGGATAAAACATGCATGATTTGGTTTGATTAATAAATGCTCTTTAATAGGAGAAAAAAAATTGTTGAAAACGAAAATGGATTAATTAATTGATTTACAAATTACCAAGGGAAATAGAAATGTTAAGTGGATCAAAGAGAGGGTCTTTCTGATAGTACCTTCTAGCAGTGGCCACAACTTCTGTTTGTGTCATATTAGTCATAGCCTCAAGTGCTCTCTTGTAGTGACTTTGCTGTAACAACATGTGTTTTTATCAGACTTAATTGATGTACAACAATATCAGGTTGTGCTCTAAAATGAAATATTAGTGTGATTGGAAGCTTCTTACAGTAGATAACATGAACTCCCTTTTCTATCATTTTTCATTAGCACAGTTAGTCTTTATATTTTAAAAAATCAACTTACTTTTATTAGAACAAGAGATTAACATTTGTGTAATTTTACCATCCCTGGAAGGAGGTTTTGCCATTTACTTTATCTGATGTAAAGAACCAATTCAACCCGAAAGCTTAAGTTTTTGGGTGAGGTTACATTAATAATTTTATATATCTCAACACGCTCCCTCACACGAGAGCCCATTGGGTTTGAAGGGTGGATAATGCACAGGCCCACCTCCCTGTGCAAATAAAGAAATTCCACTACAAAGAAAGTGGGGGTGGTGAGGTTCGAACCCGAGGCTCTGATACCATGTAAATAACCAATTCAACCCAAAAACTTAAGCTTTTGGGTGAGGCTAGATTAATGGTTTTATATATCTTGTTATTGTATTATTTGTGTATGCATGCACATGACACACAATTCTAATATAGTAGTGTAGCATACCGGAAAATTTGTTTCTACACAAGATCCCCAAAGTTTCAAAGCCACCAAGTCACGAGCTCTGGCTGCATTCTCGTCCTTATCAAATTTACCTGCTCAAATTCATAATAATATGATCAAACCTAGATATGAAAAATCCAATTTGCAAGGTGCAAACTAAATAAAATATGTTGAGTTTAATTCATATACACCCAAATACAGCAATAAAAATTATTAATTGAAACTGGGGATAATCACATAACAAAGTTTCTTCTTTTACTTTTCACCATGAACAAAATAATTAATTAGATTTATATAAACATGTTTTCATTAACTTGCAATCAATTGAAATTTTCTTAAAAAATCACGGGTCAAATTAATTAATACACTTCCCCTTTTGCAGCGTCTAAAACTACTTGAGCAAGTTGCCTCACTCACCAAGGTATACTGCAAGATACACAGGTAAAAATAATATTAGAATTTTAAACCTATATATTAACATTATGAATGCAATTTTTTTTTATAGGAAAATTATGTACGGAATAGTAATATACAGTGAACACAGAAAAATTACTTGGTTGCTTGCTCTTTGTTGCATGATCATTTTCCCATACATAACCTACATAGATTGGTCTTTCCTTGATTCTGAGTTTACACAAAACACATATAATTAGCCAATCCACATGCAGAGAAAAATTAATGAAGATTTTTTAACACAAAGATCTAAAGGAGTGTGCATACTTTTGTACTCCTTGATATCTTAGGGACTCTTCCCTATCACCTCTCTGACCAAAAACTGAGGTTCCTTCAAAAGCAATGGTGGGCTTAACAGAAGAAATATCATTATTGGATCCTGGAGACATCTTTTTCTTGCTTTCTTTTTGATAAAGATGAGAATCCTGTAGAGATGTGAGAAAATTACTCCTAGTTTATTCGAGTCTAAATTCTAGGAAGTAAGCAATAGAATATTTTAAAAGTCACTATATATGTAATAATTGTTAATGATTAATGCATGCAAGCATAATATATATATCATTCAGTCAATTCTACTATCTATTTTCTTGGAGGTTCTCCTTGCTCCTCCGAATTAAGGAGATTGCTTTACCTAATCTATGTTCCACAACTTCAACACATAATGAAAGCTAAGGGCATCGATTTTAATTTCCACATTTAAATAACTTCTTGCAGGGGAATCAGCTTAATATGCATTATGAGATTTCTTATATGCCTTAAGCCCCTCCATTGTCACTATCATACATTGGCCCCGCCAGATAAATTCTTAGTTGCTATTTGCACACTCTAGCACATCACTTACTCAATTGAGTATTGAAGTCTTAGAGGTGAACCACCACCTCTTCCATTGAAGCACACAGATGGACCTCCATCAACCACACCACCATAAAAGACTCAAAACCCATACACGAGATGGTTATCCCACCAAATGGTGGTAGCTCAGTTGGCGTTAAGGGAGATGAATAAGTGGAAAGGAGAGGGTCTCGGTTCGATCTCCACATGCCACCTTTGGAAGGGGTTTAAATATTTTCATCCTTGACCGTCCCACAATAATTTCGTATTAGTCTCATAGCTGGCTCAAATAGTTGAAGTTCTTGGGGATTTTGGGAGGAGCGAACTCGCCTCGAAGAGATAATTAGGTTTGGGCCCAACCTCACTAGCTAACCATTATATTCTTAATTGAGAAGATAATTAAAAATGATTTATATCGACACAGATCTATTGAGGGATAAAATATCCTCAAATCTTGATAGAGAGTCTTGATATATAATGAGGTATCTTGAGTGCATTGTGATATAGATAACCACTATACTCGTGTATCTAGACCAGAACAAAATGTAATAAGTGACTTCCAAGCTTGTTGCAAACCAACCAGACTAAACTAATGATGAAACAATTCAAACCAAAAGTTTTAAGGTAGTTTTCTTGAGTAATAATAGGGTTGATTGATTTAAAAAAGTATTTGGGACCCACACCTTTATTTTTTTTTTGTCAACTCTCTCTCCAGTGCTTTATTGATCTTATCTCTCTCTTACGGTTAAAATGAGGATTTACATCCTTTAAAATGACACACACTTTATTAAAAAAAAAAAAGTTGATTTGGTTTCGCTTTAAATGACTTATTTAAGTTTTGGGCTGGATCAAAGTTTAACAAATTAAATACCAAAAAATAAAAAATAAAAAAATCAAACCAAATGAATCAAACAAAACCGACGTATTTAAAATGAAATCACTTCATTATATTATAATGTAACTCTATTTCCTCTATCTGGTATCCCACTTTGTTAATTTGAACTCTATATATTAGATATATCTTCTTTCGGATCTCTCCTACATGTCATAGACAAAAGGAGAAAACTAAAAAAAATGTGTGTTTTATCATTTATTTATTTATTTTTAAAATTTTCTTTTCCTTTTTAAGTCATGATTGATGGTAATGAAACATTTGTAATTAATCTCATAAAAAAGTTGTCGTACCAAATATGATTGCTGGTTATAGATTATAAATCAATTCAGATTTTTACAGATCATGTATACGACCAAAATTATGTATAGTTTCTCTATTTTTATTTGCGAGAGCGAATCGAACCCACGCACTCTTTAGGTGTATGAGTCGACTCTTTAGCCAAAGGTGCCACCTCTTGTTGGCATGTTGTTATTTAACCTTTGTTACAATAATTAAGGAACACTAAAAGTGCCGACCCAGTTCAATACCATTTGTGAGTGTTTGGGGAAGGACGAGTCGAGCCTTACCCCCGCTTTTGCGGAGAGGTCGAGTCGAAGCCGGGACTTGGGCATTACGGTAAGCATGCTTACCACGGAGCCAAGGTGGCCCTTCAATGATTAATTGAAATGAACCAAGATTTGGCGGTTTGATTTCTCGATTGGGGGTGTGGGGAGGGGTTATTTTGAGGGGATTCCATGTGAATCTTTGGTTTTGGTTCAGAAACCCTTGACGATCACTACTTATAATCCAACACAAACATGCCTGATCTAATTTCAAAAATGGAAGTTAACTCTTGCCAGGAAGTAGAGAACATAACCAAACACCAACCAATTGTTATGAACTTGAAAATATTTGTCAAGGATTAGCACCCACCCAAGAGACCATTAATTAATTATTTATTACGTGTCATATCAGCCATATTTTATTATCGGAATTTTTGGATGAAAATTAAAAGAAATTCACAAATGCTCAAGTGATACTCAAATAGAGGGAGATCATATACTGAAATATTTTTCAAGGATTAATTAGCACCTATGAAATCATAAAGGGAGGAAAATGAGTTTATCGATCATACTTATCTGTTCCTAACTTGGAGTAGAATGTTCGTCCCACAATTTGATTCGGTCGATATTAAAAATTGAAGACTGAAGTCTCAGAAGACCAGAAAATCTGCACAGAAAAAAAGAAGAAGAAGAAGAAAAGAGTACTCTCCTTGTACCTATCTCTCTTTCTCTTCACCAGCCTACGTTGTGATTTGCAGCATTCTTGTTTGATTTGATGGTAGGAGATTGATCATCTTGAAAGCAGCATGAGAAAGAAAACGTTTCTTTGGTGTGTCATTTTCGCAAAAAACGTAAGTGATAAGTGGCATTCGGTTACTTTTACTTGCACCAATATATGTCCAAGAGATCTTACATCCAGATGCAGCCATAAAACGCTGCTGGATTACATTTATCATATAAGTATAACAAAAATATTAATAATTATAGTTATTTTAAAGAACCTTGGATACACTACACCAAAAGGGTGGGAGTGCACGAGATTTGAAGAGTGGATGATACAACAGGCCCAACCTACCTGTGCTAAGAAATTCTACAAGAGAAAGTGGGGTGGCGAGGATCGAACACTAAGGCTCTCATACCATATAAAGAACCTTGTGATACACTACCCAAAAACTAACTCAAAGGGTGGGGTGCCCAAGGCCTTGTAGACTCCACGTTAGTTGCTCATAGGACTATATGTCTCAACAGTTATCAATATAATTTTACTACTTCTCTTTGGTTTGGTATTTCCCTCCACCATGCATCGCCACCAGCCTGGTTGCAAAAAATAAAACTTTAACGTGGTTTAATAGTTGATTGTTTTCATTTCTTTGTTAAGTTATTGTAACCTGTTGGCAGTTTCCTAGGCCAAAAACATGGGCTGTTTGGAAAAACAGTAAATTAGCAATTTAATTTCTAAAATTATTCTTTACCTGGCATTTAGTTCCCACATTTAACAATGAAATTAATGTTTCTCATCTCCCCCACATACTAAAAAAAAAGTATATGGGGCCCAAGTAAAAAGAAAATATGAACCCCATTAGTGACGGATCCAGAAAATTTTATTTACGTCCGCACGAAAACATTTTTTTAAAGAAATTTTTAAATGTATTAAAAAAATAAAAGAATATAAACAAGAAAATAAAATAAAATAAAACTTCTCCGGTTAACAAGCTTTGGCTTTAAGTCAGCTCCAATGATGTTTAATTATAGAGGGAAGTGATGTCCGTCTAACATTAAACTCTTCAAGGGATCTGACATTTGACTTCATCATCTCCTCCAGCCTAAATCTAAGAATATAAGGTCGTTTCTCTGTTAGTCTAGTAGTGGCTAACTTTGGAATTCCCAAGCTTTCCACGTAATCCACAAAAGGCTTGATGATTCTAGCAACTATCGTCCCCAAATTCTTTGGGTATCTAATTAAGACCCCTCCAATTTATCTTCTTCCAACACCAATTCCAACCAAATAATCAACTGATGTGCTCATGGTTCCCTTAAGTTTGAATCCCATCACTTGAGGGAAATTGACAAAAAAACAAAAATTTTGTGTCCGCACTTGCGGTCAATTGCCCCTAAATAGTTCGCCATTGGATCCCATATATTTTTATATGTGTGTATGAGATAAAATTATCTAATTCCTATAGCATAAGAAACATTAATCTTTTTAACTATATATACATGTTATTTTATTTTATTTTTTTAAATATCAATTGAACACCCTAATCGATCTACTAATCTGATTTCGGTTTTGAGTTTCTGTGCATTCCTTCGAAACTATGACGTTGATAGAAATTTTGTAAATGTAAAGACAAACTTGTATATATAATACCAAAGGGTTAATTTGCTAATTTATTCAATGTATAAAAATTCCCCTAATTAATACAACAAAATGTGGAGAACTTGTTTTGGGTGCACATGGATAGAACTGTATACTTATACTACAAACTTCAAATTCCTATGTAAACAAGGAGAGCCTTGGATAGTAAGGGGCTTAAGATTTTAAAATTAATGACAAGTGAGATATTAATAAATCAGATATTTATGACACTAGGCTTATATTTACAAAAAGTTGATCTAATAAAAAATTCGCTCGGCTGGTAAAATGAATGAAATTTTAAAAACATATATACAAAAGGGGAATCAAATTGAAAACCAAACCGCATGCAAATATACCTACATTAATTTCGTTGCAAGTTAATGTCTGAATGAACTAGAAGCAACGTTCCTAAAAAAATTTCTCCCAGAGAGAAACAGAAGAATTAGCATATGCCTTGGCTTGCAGAAATAATTCAGAACTTCTGTAATTCATCCTACCATGTCATATCTTTTCAAATTGAAGTAGTAAAACCAAATATTGAACTTAAGTTCATGAGACACAAGACAATATAACAATGTTCACATTCCAAATTTACGAAAAGGGCCGACCCAGTTCAAATACTCACTTCGTGAGTGTCTGGGGAAGGGAATACTCTAGACAGTCTTTCCCTTACTTTTTTGCCGAGAGACTGATTCAAACCCCGACCTGACACACCAAATTTACGAAAGTAAAATAAAATTAACCATCTGGATTCTCCTATCACACATGACTCACTCAAAGGTAGCAGAATAAACAATCTGACACAAGATTCAAACTCAATGTAAATTCTATTCAGTCCACATTGCTTGAGCCAAGGTTCCAGCAGCTGTGTATATTTATAACAAGTTCATATTCTATTAATTAAACATTAGTTACTGCTGCTTACTAACAGTACTAGAGGCCTTGTCAAAACATATAAGCCTAAAATCCATCAAAATCACCACCAACACAATCATGTTCTTCCATATAAGAGCTGTTGAGATATTGACTTATGTCAAAGTCATCATCATCTTGAGTTTCTGTCATCTGACTTTGAGAACCAGTGTTTGGTTCAGAACAAGAATTCTGAAAACTATTAGAGAAGCTGCAGAAGTTTATTAAGTTCTCATGTGGGTTCTGCAGGTTCAAAGAATTGGCATAGTTGTTGAAAGGTTCATAACTTTGGTCCAAAGCAGTTACCTGGAGCTGTGCTGCTTCAAATTCCTGCAGATTAGAGTGTAACCCAAATGAACAAAAACCATTTTCTGCTCCTGGAGTTTCATTCAGCATGTGATCATACATTGAAGATTTCCCAGTGAGGACATTGCTTAAAGGTTGTTGTACCTGTGCTGATCCAAATCCCTGATTATATGACTCCAGTACTTGATATTGATTCCCTTTAGACTCTGATCCAAATAAAAAAACACAATTTGCTGCACTTGGATTTTTATTCAGTGTTTGATACCTTGAAGATCCCCCATTGAGGGCATTGCTTGAAGGTTCTATATTTCCCCCAAGTAATCTTTTTCCAAAACCAGATATTGGCCAATTTGACAAACTTGGAGTACTATTTTGGAACCCAAGATTCTGGGAGCCATGAACAAAGGGAAGGTTAGGGTTCTGGTGTTGAAACTGGTTGTTCATAAGTTTCTGATGGAAACCATTGTTAACATTCATGTAGTTCTTCTGAAGGGCTTGTGATGCTTGAAAGTTCTGGCCAGTCCCCAGCAACAGTGGCTGTTGTAGAGTAACACCCTGGTTTGAGAACATTGCTCCATAGTCACCATTTGAATTGCCATTAGTTCCAACCTGAGATCTAGTACCATTCAATCCACCAAGAATATTAGGGCTACTTAGGATGGGATTAAGGTTTTGGTAGCCATGAAAAGAGGATGATGAGTTGCTTAGTTTTTGAGTACTATTGTGTTGATCTAAGGAGCTGCAGCATGATGCTTCATCGCTTATTATCTTTAAAAGGGCTCTCAAAGTTAAATGTCTCACACTTTCAATAATCCCCTTGACATCATAACTATCCAATTCGAAGTTGGTAATTGCTTCCGTGCCCTTCAGTCTTATTGATACTATATCATAAGCTCTGGCTGCATCGTCAGCAGTATCTGATTGTTGAAGTAGACAAAAATATATCTTATGTTAAACTATATATGATACATAATTAGTACAAGGGCAGGTTATATTTATAATCTTTTTTGTTTACAAACTACACTATATTCTTCCGGGAGAATACAAACTTTTACAAACTATACTATGTTCTTCTGAGAGAAATAGTGTAATTTGTAAAAAAAAATCAAAAAGTTTATAAACGGATCCTGTCCCATTAGTATATGAGAAAAATGTTTCTGTGTTTGCTACAGTGAAAATTTCTCTGACACACTTACGTAAAAGTGAGTAGGTCCATCGTAAAGAAAAGCGAGAGAAAACATTAATGAGACATACTCATTTTTAAGTGAGTGTAGAGAAAAAAAAAATTATACAATAAAAGCAGAAACATTAGATGAGAGATATTCTTACTACTAAAATCTTCTATTACTAACTCACTACCTACCTAATCACCATTGATTCAACATTTTCTCTTTTTTCAAAAACTTTTTAGCATTTTCTTTCTTGGATTCAATGGTGATTAGATAGGTAGTAAGTTAGTAGTACAAAATTTTGGTAGTAAGAATATCATCCCTCAAAACATTAAAGCCTTAGTATATAAGAGTGAGGATATTCTAACTACCAAAAATTCTTACTACTCATCTAATCACCATTGGATCAATGAGAGAGAATGTTAAAAAGTTTTTGGAGAGAGAAAAAATATTAATCTAATGGTGATTAGATAGGTAGTAGAAAATTTTGGTAGTGAGAATATCCCTCCTGAGTATATAATATGATATATGTTCTCTTCATTATATATAAGTACATAAATAACTTATAATTGATATACATGTCAATGCTTCAAAGTGTGCCTTAAATCATAAAATAAATAACAAATGAGAAGTGTTAGGATATGAACATACAATATGTTCCCAAGCTTATGCCTGGCATCCCCTTATCCTTACCCAGCCTTGCTTCCCAATTTTTTCTATCAGAGGTCTTGATTCTGATAGGAATGAAGAGAGAGAGAGAGAGAGTGAGTGAGAGAGAGAGAGAGATGAACTAATTAATTAAAGAGAGGAAAAGAGGGGAATACAAACCTGTAGACGCCACGGTAAGAGGTGTCACTATTTTTTCCCTTGCCCCTACTGAAATTTCATTAACATTTCATACAATCATGAAATTTAATTTGTTAGAGTTAATATTTAACTCTTAGCTAGCTTTGGTTGGATATTTTTTAATTTAATGGATTACTTGGCTTTCGCCATGCTAAACAAACACTAGAGAATAATGAAGTGATCCCATAGCTGAGAAAAATAAATTCTTGGAGGCCACATTCGGGTGGAACTCTTCATACATGCTAGTTTCTGGATTCTAACCATTATATATGGTATAGTTTAAAAAAAATAATAATAATATTAATTATGAACAAAATTGTTATGAAGTTGATTACCAAGAAAAGGAATGGATATGGATATATGAATAAATACACACACTAATTACTAATATTCATGTACTCCCTTTACAAATCTTTAGATCATATAAATTCTACTACTTTAACAAAAACATTAATTTATTGCAAATAAGAATTTTCCTAAATTAAAATAATAATAATAAGCAATGAATTGCAATGGACTTTGAATTAGAGGTTGAAAAAGGGGACAACCCTCCCCGAGGAGCTTTCAACCCGCAAAAAACGAGGCCGGGCGAGTTGACTCGCCGTTTGATGGTGGGTTGAAAATATCAATCCACCCTGTTTTGAGGTGGGTTGGAAGGTTAATCTGCCTAAAAAATAAAAAATAATTAAAAAATAATAATAAATTATATTTTATTAATTTTATAATATTACTTATTTTTATATCACAATTCGCTTACTTTTTTTTTTCAATCTCAAGCCTAAATATAATCTAATATTCAGTCAGATATTTTTTAGGAATTTATTTTTACCACTATATATGGATGTCATTTGTCATAAATAAAATTTTTCTTCTTTATTTTTCTAGGGGAGTACTAAAATAAAATAAAAAATTAAATCACAAAAACTTAAAGATAAATAAAATACTACCTAGTAGGAAAAAAAAGTTAATTCGCAGGCCAACCCACCCCGACCCATCACCAACCCATTTTGACCCACAACTAAATGGGGCGGGTTGAGGTGGATTGATGGGTTAAAAAGTATAATCCAATCCACCCCATTTTGACGGATTGACCCATTGAATTCAACTCTGTCCGCTTTAAATTTGAATGATGAATTTGTAAGCAGCACTAGACATCAATTTGAACATGCATACCAAAAAAAAATTTCTTTCTGTTGCTTCTAATTAACATCTTACCTTCTAACAGCGAGAATATATTCTTTTTTGGTCATCTGTTGCATTTCTTGGATATCCATCAAATAGAACCTCACCTACGATTAATAGTATGGTTATGAGATGGAACTCAACTAATGAATAATAATTAAATCAAAATCAACAATATGTTTTTCCAATGGAAGTTATGAATATATCTACAGTGACATACGGGAAAATTCGTTGTTGTGATCTCTACGCCCCCTATCTTAATTGAAACCAAATCATGAGCTCTGGCGGCTTCAATTTCAGTCGAAAATCCACCTGCCAAAGATTATGAGAAAAGAAAAATAAATAAAACAGAGAAAAATGAAAGAGCCTCATTGAAAAATTACTCGAGTCTCAGCTTTTCAATTACCCAATTTGTGAAAACCCTTATCTTGTTTTTGGCCATTAATAACATTAAAAACACTTTAACTAGGGGTGAGGAAAATCGTGTAGAAAATTCAGATTTTATTTTGAGAAAAAAGAAGCATCGGACATTATCCTGTAAGACTTTGTGTAAATCTGAAAAGTTATTTTTTTCTCTCCCTAGTCACATCGCTGACATGTAAAGTGAAAAAAAGAGAGTAAATTTTCATATTTACACAAAATCTTACCAATCAAACTTTGTGCAAATCACTAAAAAGACACAACTTATATCCTTTTAAAGGACCACTGAATCCTTTTATTTTTGGCCATTAACATTAAAATTACCACTCTACCTAGGGGTGAGTAAAATATGTGTCCGCTTGTATTTTTGCAATTAAAGTGACAGTTTTTTGAATTTGAACATGTGACATTTCAATCACACATGAACAACTTTACCACCACTCCAGATTCATTCATTTTATTTTGCAATTAACATTAATTTAAAACAAAATTCTTACAAGAATAATTGAGTACTTACCAATATAAACTGCAATAGTTGAAGAAGATCCAAGCATAAAAGGGAATATAAAGTCGATATGTTAGTGAATTATCTGAGGTATAGCCCATAAATGGAGAATCAAAAAGCTTTATATAAAAGGTTATATATTTCAACCTGTCCTTCCTTTCTCTCCGCTTTTATCCCACACAAATGCTTCAAAACGCTCGTCATGACACCTATGTCAAGATTAATTATAGATTTCATTAAGATCAGAAAAATTTAGAACATAAAATTAAAATCAAATGTTTAAATGTTGAGAGAAAATCAAACTTGGTAACTCCCCGAAATACAGAGGTCTTGATAGAACTTCTTTTACTAATCAATTTAGGATACCCTCCAAGCTGCGTTTGATGATTATATCCACCATAATTTTGTTCCCTAGGCCCATTCCTGTTACAGTGGCACATAATAAGAAAAATAATAAATAACATATTATAATATTAAATTACCATAGAACACATGATCTATATATCTATACATACATTGCATAGTGCTGAAGTTGGTAAGGGAACACATTGGCTCGTTTTAGACTTTCTTGTATGTGTCTTTCATCTAGTGCTGCTTCCAATAGAGTTGAGATTGTTGATGAATTTGCTGGACCAAATTTGTGCATAGAAAGGACATCATCATAATTTTGGGTT
>JAVKPL010005492.1:0-10776 GCA_032173675.1 Gastrolobium villosum | reverse complement strand
GGATACTATCGAAGGTTCATCCAGAATTTCTCTCAGATAGTGCAACCTCTTACTCGTCTCACTCGGAAGGACAAGCCTTTTGAGTGGACTGAAGCTTGTGAAGAATGTTTCATGGAACTAAAGAGCAGATTAACGAGTGCTCCCGTACTCACGATTCCGGATCCTACCCGAAAGTTCGAGGTATACTGTGATGCGTCGCTGAAAGGACTTGGATGCGTGTTAATGCAGGATCGTATGGCGGTAGCTTACGCATCTCGACAACTTAAGCCTCACGAAGAAAATTATCCTACGCACGATTTGGAGTTAGCAGCTATAGTGTTCGCACTTAAAATCTGAAGGCACCACTTGTATGGTTCGCAGTTTGGACGTGTTCAGCGATCATAAGAGTTTGAAGTATTTGTTCAACCAGAAGGAGCTGAATATGCGGCAACGACGGTGGATGGAATTTCTGAAGGACTATGAGTTTGAACTTAAATACCATCCAGGAAAGGCAAACGTGGTAGCTGACGCCCTGAGTAGGAAGACTTTGCACACTGCAACTCTGATGATGGAAGAGCTGAAATTGTTTGAGGCCTTTCGAGACTTGAACTTATCGGTAGACGAGAGAGGAAATAGCATAAGATTGGGAAATATAAAGGTGGAGAATGAATTGATCAGTAGAATTAAGGAGGCTCAGAAAGATGAAGAGTTAGTCCGTGATTTGGTTGGCAACCAAGATGTTGTAAAGGATGAGAATGATGTTTGGAGATTTCAAGGACGGCTGGTTGTGCCGAATGAAGAGTTGAAACAAGAAGTTTTACAGGAGGCTCACAAGGGTAAGTATGCAGTTCATCCTGGATCCACGAAGATGTACCATGATTTGAAGACCTCGTTTTGGTGGCCGGGTATGAAGCGTGATATTGCGGAGTATGTATCTCGGTGCTTAACTTGTCAGAAGGTGAAGTACGAACATCAGAAACCGTCGGGACTCCTTCAACCTTTGGAGATTCCCGAATGGAAGTGGGACAGTATCGCGATGGATTTTGTAGTTGGACTTCCTCGGACGCGAGAAGGATATGATGCCATCTGGTGATTGTTGATCGTTTAACGAAGTCAGCTCATTTCTTGCGTGTTAGGACCACATTTAATACAGAGAGACTCGCCAGGATTTACCTGTAGGAGATTGTGAAGCTGCACGGAGTTCCCACGAGTATTGTCAGCGATCGTGATCCCAAGTTTACATCTAAGTTCTGGGAATCTTTTCAAAGAGCATTAGGGACCCTTTTGAGGTTGAGTACTGCTTACCATCCGCAGACCGATGGACAGACGGAACGCACCATTCAAGCATTAGAGGACATGTTGCGAGCATGCGTTTTGGAGTTAGGAGGCAGCTGGGATAATTATCTTTCTTTGATTGAATTCGCTTACAACAATAGTTACCACTCCAGTATTCAGATGGCACCGTACGAAGCTCTGTATGGGAGAAAATGCAGATCACCTTTATGTTGGACTGAAGTAGGTGAGCGAAGTATGTTAGGACCTGATCTAATTCAAGAAACATCTGAGCAGGTAAAGAAGATTCGAGAAAATATGCAGCGGGCTCAGGCCAGACAGAAGAGTTATTACGACAAACGTCATAAGCCTCTATCTTTCGAAGTCGGAGACCATGTATTCTTGAGAATCACACCGACATCGGGACTCGGAAGGAGAATGGGTGTAAAGAAGTTAAGTCCACGGTACTTAGGACCGTATCTGATTATGGACCGGATTGGAGAGTCTGCATACCGGTTGGCTTTACCACCCAATCTATCAGGAATTCACAATGTATTTCATGTATCACAGCTACGGAAGTATCTCTCTGATCCATCTCTCGGGTTACAGCCGGAAGAAGTAGAACTAAAGGAAAATCTGACGTACCAAGTGCAACCGTTCCAAATTCTTGAAAGATCCGTCAAGCGACTCCGTTCTAAGGAGATTCCTTTGGTGAAAGTATTGTGGAACAACAGATCGGCAGCTGAAGCCACTTGGGAGCGCGAGGACGACATTCGGAAACGCTATCCAGAACTGTTTAGCTCTTAAGTAAGTTTATTTTGCGGACAAAATTCCTATTTGGTGGGGAGAGTGTAACATCCCGCATAATTAGTAAAATACCTAAGTAATAAAATGTTATAGATGTATGTGTAGATTTCGGATGTATGGTTTATGTGTGATGTATTGCGAATTGTTTGACCTTTATACTTGGATAAGACTAAGGTAATTAATTAAATTAAATCATAGGAGGATACTTATGTAGACATGTGAATTTAATCATATGAGTAATGTGAGTATGTGTTAGAAGGCTTTAGTGTTCTTTGGACTTTGGAAGTGGGCTTGTGTGTGTGGACTTGCCACCTTTAGGCTTGTCTTATTGGATCCATCAAGTTCAGCCCAAGGTTAAACCCACACCTAATTCCCTAAGCCTTGTCCAACAAGGTTGTTTGTGCACCAAGGCACCTTCACATGGCTTGATGTATTTTCCACTCATTCTTGCGCAAAAGGACCTAGAAAAAGCTGCCAATTTTCCCTTCATGACCGCCACCTCACACCTAGGCTTGTGCACCATTTGAATTCAACTTAATTGCATGAAAGACACATGTACACCTTAGCATCATGTTAGGCTGCATTTTGGGCTGCATTCTTCTTCTTTTAGGCGCACATGGAGGTGTCTTGGAGCAGATTTTTATGACACAAAATCTGCCCTTGAGTGTTGACTTGGAGAACCATCTTACACCTTCCATCATGAGGCTGAATTGTGCAGATTTTTGCATGCTTTTGGCAGTCCATCATGAGCCAAATCTGTCCTTGCTTCCTCATGCAACCCAAGAAGGACTTTGGGGCTGCATCTACCCCATCTTGTGCGCACAAAGGCTGCATTAAATCAGATTTCTTGGCTGCCACAAAGCTGTCTTGCTTGTGGACTTAGTGAACCTCCCTCCCACCTCACCTTGTGCGCATGGTTTGGCTGTTTGAGCAAGAAAATTCTGACTTGTTAGCACTCATTCAGATCTGAACCTTTCCCTCACTCCTTGCATGTGCTTAGTGTATATTAGAAGCAACCCCTTGCTTGTTTTGACCTTGTGTGCAGTCCCACCTTCACAAGAAATCAGAAATTTCATAATGCTTCATCATTGCAACCTCTCCTCACTTCTCTTTAAGTTATGCGCACAACTAGAGAGGGCTGTCCTCATTCTTCATTCAGCCCACATCTCCTCCTCCTCCCTCACTCCTAGCCGAACATACAAGTATTTGGAGGAAGAAAGAAAAGCTTTGATCACTCATCTTCCCTCACCTCTCAAAACCGTGGCCTATACCACCAAGTGAGTGTGAGTTTCCTTTCTCTTTTCCCCTCACTGTCCAGCCTTGGTACTCACCTTGGGAGCTGTCCAAAGTTGTCCTCCTCACCCTTGAATGCGCATAGATCATCTCCTAGGAAGTATGGACTTGTTGTTGGAAGAACTAGGAAGGTGTGGTGTGTGAGCAAGGAGTGTGTGCAACAAGAGGTAAGCCTAGAACTTAGACCTTTTACATTGTGTGAAACTATGTGTGCATGAGATGTCTACTTGGTTCCATTTGTGTTGGATTCTTGAATGAGCATGGTGAAGGCATAAGGATGGAGTTACTTGATGATACTTGTGTATTTTCATTATTGCATGAGATTTTCTTTAAGCCTTATAGCACATTGCATGATATAATGGAATGAAAGTCCCATGGTTATGTTTGAGTTAATGCCACTGTTTTGGAATGAATATGCCACTGTTTTGAGGATATATATGCCACTGTTTCTCTATGAATGTGCCACTGTTTTGGAATGAATAGGCCACTGTTTCAGTTTTACAAGAGCACCATCTTGATGCCACTGTTTTGTATGAAAGTGCCACTGTTTTGAGAATGCATATGCCACTGTTTCGGTTGGACAAGCTCACTATTTTGATGCCACTGTTTTGTATAAAATGCTCACTGTTTTAGTGCATCACATGCCACTGTTTCTGCATAAAAACACTCACTGTTTCTGCATAAAAACACTCACTGTTTCTGCATAAAAACACTCACTGTTTCTGCATAAATAACCACCGTATTGATGTTCGAACCCCACTATGTATGCTCACTGTTTTAATGTCCAAAAATCATGATTTATGCCACTGTTTTAATCACCATTTATGCCACTGACTTAATGTTCAAAAATCTCTCTTTATGCCACTGTTTTGATGAGCAAATACCTCTACCTATGTCACTGTTTCATGTTCAAATGCAACCATTCATGCCACTGTTTTGATGCACAAATAACACTATTTATGCCACTGTTTTGAGGTTCAAATGCCATTGACAATGTCACTGTTTTAACATTCAAATACCACTGTTTCTGCCACTGTCTAAAGCCACTGTTCTGCCACTGTTTTGAGGTCCAAAATGTCACTGTTTCTGTTTTAAAATGGTCACTGTTTTTCTGCTGTAAAACGTCATTGTTTCTGTCCACTGTTTTTAAGGAAAAAGTCACTGTTTCTGCTCACTATTTTAAGAACAAATGTCACTGTTTTCTGCTGTAAAAACACTGCTGTATGCTCACTATTTCTCTGCTGTAAAACGCTGCTGTATGCTCACTGTTTTCCACTGTAAGACACTGCTGTATGCTCACTGTTTTCCACTGTAAGACACTGCTGTATGCTCACTGTTTCTGCTGTAAATAGCCACTGTAAATGATTGGTTGTAATTGATTTAGGTGCGCTTAAGAAGTGAGATACTTCGCTGCTGTTTGGTATTATTTAAGGCACGCAAAGGTAAGTGTCAGGCGATATTGCCTAATGTGACTATTGACTACTGGTATAAAATTGTGACATGATGCTCCATATTCCGTAAAAGTGTTATGTTCCATTATGATGAAAGGAAACTGCCAAAAATGTGCCGTGATGGCTATATGATTATGAGGTAAAGACGTTATGAGGCAGCATAACGCATATGAAAAGTATATGTGCCGTGATGGCTATATGAAAGGTATATAAGCATGCACCTTACATCATACCGCATTTTTACGCTTTGTGTGTGAAAGCATAGCATGACATGCATGTATCATGATCATATAGGCCTTGTTTTAGAATAGTTATGTACAGGACCATGTGTTTGAGCAAGCATCATATAGGCATCCCCAAGGTACCGGGGTATGGGACACTTGGCATCAGTCCGCATAGGCCCACAGTTGGAATCCACATGGAGCTCAGGTGCCAAGGGTATATTTGATTCCACTGTGAAGTGCGCGCACGACGGTGCTAAAAGCGCAAAGGAAAGGCGTTATATACGCAATATATGAATATGATGAAAAGGAAAGGCGTTATATGCGCTATATATATGAATATGATGAAAAAGAAAAAGGAAAAGGAACAAGGATATGTTGAAGTGACTGTTTATGATTTTGTGCCTAGTTAATACTGTTATATTACTGGTTTTGTTGCCACACTACTGGGATTATTCTCACCCCTTCGGGGCTGCTATTTTTCCAAAATGGCAGGAGGACGTAAAAGCATTTGAAGGAGTGATGTTTTGCTGTTGATTGCTGATGCGTGGATTATCACTGTTGCTGTTTGTTTAATTGGATGACTGTAATGATTAATGTTTTGGTACTCTTGGATGACTGTAGTCTTTATCATCTCTATGTTAGCTTGAACTTTCATGAACAGCGGCTATTTTGGAAAACCTTTGGTGAAAAGAATTTAAGTGCTGAAAGTTTTACAGTGCACCTTACGGGTGGTGTTTTTATGAGCAAACGAACTCGGATTTACTATTATTTTATATGCACGCGAAGCCCCAAACGTGCTCTTTCTAAATCACTTGAAATATTTTTTATCGTCCAAACAGAAGTTATAAGAACTATTGAAATGCCTTACGGATTTGTATACTGCTATGAGATTCTTTGTTAGCTCATGTGACGTTAACGACTCTAATTCCGCTTAGCAAACGACTCTCTTGGATGCATACAAGGGAGGGCGTTACACAAAGATTGGCAAAGCTTTGTGTGATTTGGGGGCGAGCATTAATCTGATGCCCTTGTCTGTCTGTAAAGCATTGGGGATTACTGAATTGAAGCCTACTTTGGTTTCTCTTCAGCTTGCTGATAGATCCTTAAGGAAGCCAAGTGGTATAGTCGAAGATGTCCTTGTGAAAATTGACAAGTTCATCTTTCCGGATGATTTTATTGTACTTGATATGGAAGTGGAAAATGAAATGCCTCTCATATTGGGTAGACCTTTCCTGGCCACAGCTCGTGCTATGATTGATGTGGAGCAGGGAAAGCTGGTGTTAAGAATGAATGATGACACAATTACTTTCAATGTCTTTGATGCAATGAAAAGACCATATGATGATAGTGAGTGTTTCGAAATTAATGTCTTAGAAGAGGTGGTACATGAAGATAAAACTCCCTTGCAAGAATTGACTGTTGAATTGTAAGAGAGAGATCATATCCCTTTTGAGGAGGATATTAAGGCTGCTGATGAGTTCCTTGAGCATAAGAAATCTGATAAGGAAATAGGTGCTCCTAAAGTTGACCTTAAGGAGTTGCCTACTACTCTGAAGTACATGTTTCTGGGGGATAATGAGACATATCCGGTGATTGTAAATAACGGGTTATCTGCTGATGATGAGAAGAAGTTGAAACAAGTTCTTTTAAAGCACAAGACTGCTTTAGGATGGTCCATGGCTGATCTAAAGGGTATAAGTCCTTCCTTCTGTACGCATAAAATTCTCATGGAGAATGATATCAAACCTGTAAGGCAGCCTCAAAGGAGATTAAACCCCATGATGAAAGAAGTAGTAAGAAAAGAAGTGGTTAAACTTCTTGATGCAAGCATGATTTATTCTATATCAGATACTGCATGGGTAAGCCCTGTACAAACCGTGCCTAAGAAAGGGGGTGTCACTGTGGTGAAGAATGATAAGGATGAGCTAATCTCTACCAGGACAATTACTGGCTGGCGGATGTGCGTCGACTATAGAAGGCTTAATGAAGCAACAAGGAAGGACCATTTTCCTCTTCCTTTTGTGGATCAAATGCTAGAAAGGTTGGCAGGTCACTCTTATTATTGTTTTCTAGATGGATACAGTGGCTATAATCAAATTGCAGTGACTCCTGAAGATCAAGAGAAGACAACATTCACTTGTCCCTTTGGCGTTTTTGCCTATAGGAGGATGCTGTTTGGGTTATGTAATGCACCTGCTACTTTTCAGAGATGCATGTTATCAATTTTTTCTGATATGGTGGAAAAGTTCTTGGAGGTATTCATGGATGACTTTTCTGTCTTTGGCTCTTGTTTTGATGATTGCTTAGGCAATTTGTCTAAAGTGCTGAGAAGATGCCAAGAGACAAACCTGGTTCTCAATTGGGAGAAATGTCACTTCATGGTCCAAGAAGGCATTGTGCTTGGACACAAAATTTCAAAGGATGGTATAGAAGTAGATAAAGCTAAGCTGATGCTCATTGAAAAACTACCTCCTCCAATTAATGTTAATGGAGTGAGAAGTTTCCTTGGTCATGCTGGCTTTTATAGAAGATTCATCAAGGATTTCTCTAAAATCGCCAAGCCACTAAGTCAACTTCTGATGAAAGACAATGAGTTTGTTTTCAATAATGCTTGCCTTAAAGCATTTAATTTGCTAAAGGAAAAGCTCACTACTGCTCCTGTTTTGATATCTCCTGATTGGAATATGTCGTTTGAGTTGATGTGTGACGCTAGTGATTTTGCTATTGGTGCTGTTCTTGGGCAGAGAAGAAACAAACTATTGCATGTTATCTACTATGCTAGCAAGGTTCTGAATGAAGCACAAGTGAATTATGCAACAACGGAGAAGGAGATGCTTGCTGTGGTCTATGCACTTGATAAATTTAGACCATATCTCCTCGGTGCCAAGACAATCATTTTCACTGATCATGCGGCTATAAAATACTTGATTTCTAAACAAGATGCCAAACCACGACTGCTAAGGTGGATGTTGTTGTTCCAAGAATTTGATTTGGAAATAAAAGACAAGTCGGGGATGGAGAATAAAGTTGCTGACCACTTGTCAAGAATTCAAGAGAAGAGCCTGCAAGATGATCTTGCTATAGAGATCAACGATTCTTTTTCGGATGAACAAGTTCTTACAATTTCTTTAAAATTGTCTGAGAAGCCAATTTTTGCTTTGCATGTGGAGCCTTGGTTTGCTGACTTTGTCAATTTTAAAATAATCAAGAAAATACCTCCTAATTTCACAAAGCAACAAGTGAAAAAGTTCTTGTATGATGCAAGGAGGTATGTATGGGATGATCCATTTCTTTATTTCCAATGTGTTGATGGAATCTTAAGAAGATGTGTATCAGAGTTGGAAATCAAAGAAATTTTTTGGCATTGTCACAATTCTGATTATGGTGGCCATTTTGGTGGTAATAGAACTGCCCAAAAGATGTTGCAAAGTGGCTACTATTGGCCTACACTTTTCAAAGATGCAAGAGAATACGTTGAGAAGTGTGAAAGATGTCAGAAAACAGGTAACACTTCCCGTAGAGATGAGATGCCTCTAAACACTATTATGGAGGTAGGATTATTCAATTTATGGGGAATTGACTTCATGGGACCATTTTCATCTTCCTATTCCAACCAATATATTTTGGTAGCTGTTGACTACGTTTCTAAGTGGGTTGAGGCAGCAGCTCTTCCTACTAATGATGCCAAAGTAGTTGTGAATTTTCTGCGGAAGAACATTTTTACCAGGTTTGGTGTGCCGAGAGCAATCATAAGTGATGGAGGCTCTCATTTTTGTAACAAGCAGTTTGAGAATCTGTTGGCCAAGTATGGTGTCAGGCATAAGGTTGCTACATCCTATCATCCACAGACTAGTGGCCAAGTGGAAGTTTCCAACAGGGAACTAAAGCGAGTCCTTGAAAAGACTGTTAGCATTTCTCGGAAGGATTGGTCAAAGAGATTAGATGATGCACTATGGGCCTATCGAACTGCATACAAAACTCCGATAGGAATGTCTCCCTATCAGCTGGTGTATGGGAAAGCTTGTCACTTACCTGTGGAGCTTGAACATAGAGCCTTTTGGGCTATTAAATTCTTTAACTTTGATGCCACAGTAGCTCTTGAGAAGAGAAAATTTCAACTGTTAGAGCTTGATGAGTTCAGGAATTCTGCTTTTGAAAGCGCCAGAATATACAAAGAAAAGGCCAAGAAGTACCATGATAGCAAGATTGTCCATAAGGAGTTTGAGCCTGGCCAACAGGTGTTGTTGTACAACTCCCGACTGAAGCTTTTTCCAGGAAAGTTGAAATCCAGGTGGACATGTCCTTTTGTGGTTAAAAAGGCTTTTCCATATGGCACTGTTGAAATATCTCCCATGGATGAAGACAGACCCTTCAAGGTCAATGGCTCTAGGCTGAAGTTCTTTCACGGAGGACCAGTGGTGAAACAGATTGTGGCCCTGCGCCTTAAATCCATTGAGACTTAAAGAGGTAACCGTCAGGCTCGGGACGTTAAACACGCGCTAGTTGGGAGGCAACCCAGCATGTTTATTTTTATTTTTACTGCATATTTTTAAGTAACCAAAGTTAATAAAGTTTGAGAGAAAAGAGAGAAGTCAGTGAGTCTACGCTTGAAGCGTAGAACTCAATGCTTCAAGCGTAGAGTAGATCAAAAAGACAGTAGGTCTACGCTTCAAGCGTAGAACCCTACGCTTGCAGCGTAGAACAGGTAAAAAGTCAGTGAGTGAGCGCTCCAAGCGTAGAACCCTACGCTTGCAGCGCAGAAATTCGGAAGGTCAGTGGATCTAACGCTCCAAGCGTAGAACCCTACGCTTGCAGCGTAGGTTGGGAAATTTGAGAGGCTGAGGCAGTAAGTCTACGCTTGAAGCGTAGAACTCTATGCTTCAAGCGTAGAAAAGGTTTAAGTTACAAAACCCTATTTTCTTTTCCTCCCAGCGCCGCGGCCCTCATTCCTTCTCCCTTCCCCCCTCCCTCTCTCTCTCTCTACCATTCTCCTCCTTACCTTCAACCACCGCAAACCACCACCACAACTCCTAACCCACCACCACAAACCACCATCTTCCATCATCCTCCTCCCAGCATTCATCCACCATCTTCAAATCTTCCACAACCATACACCACCGCGCTAACCACCGCCGTCAGCCACCACTCTTCAACCTTCAACCGCCACTTGCTTTCATTTTCATCTTCTCCACAACTCCACCGTTCGTTGACGTTGGGAAAATTTTAATTGGGTTGAATTTTGGCCAATTGTTTGGGCACATTTACTGCAAATTTTGAAATTTCTCAAATGGCTGGAGACAAGGTAATCCCTTTATTTTTACTGAAAATTTGCATGTTGATATACATTGCTTGAGTAAATGTTGATAACACATTAAGATTGATTGCTGATTGTTTGCTGATTGACTTTCACTGAGAATATGCATTAGCATTTCGTATAATGAAAATTATTCAATGATAATGCTCGGTGTTAGTCATGATAAAATATATTGTCTTTGTGCAATTGCAGATTCACATGATTAATGGGGGTTGGATATGTTGATATGGGTTGATAGTTGAAATTAAATATGGGAATTGATCTGAATACTGTCATCAAATTTGAATTGAATTATTTTGCTGATAATATTTAGTATTCTACTGTATTGGGGACTTTTCTGATTTTCAGGAAAAAAGGATTGTTAAAACCAAAAAGGGTACCAGAGGGTCGTCTTCTGCTAAGAGACCCCGCACTAATTTTGACTCCAAAAGGTTTC
>JAVKPL010005491.1:0-107048 GCA_032173675.1 Gastrolobium villosum | reverse complement strand
TCAGCATTTTTACCCATTCATTATAATTCTTTAAGCCCAATAATAATTATTAAGGTCAATTATGGAATTATTTCCTAATTATCATAATTAACTCACTAATTACCTTAATTAGCGGTGCGGGTTCTTACATTTAGGGTTCTTACATTCACCCCACCTTTTTAAGGATTTTGTCCTCAAAATCAGAAACATACCTATCTCGAAAGTCGGGATACTGTCGGAGAAGCTCATCCTCTCGCTCCCACGTGCACTCCTCGGGACTACGCCCAGTCCACTGCACCTTGACCATCGGAATGATCTTGCTTCTAAGCTGTTTCTCGCCTCGGTCGAGAATCTTGAGTGGTCCGACGGGAGTCTTTAGGTTCTCCCGAACCTCCACATCATCCGGCTGCACCACGTGCGAAGGGTCTGCTATGTACTTCCGAAGCTGAGACACGTGAAACACGTCGTGGATGTTGGCTAGGTTCGGAGGCAAGGCGAGTCGATAGGCAACTGGTCCTACTCTACCAAGGATCTGGTAGGGCCCAATGAATCGCGGGTTCAACTTCCTCACGCCGAGTGCCCGTCCAACACCGGTGACAGGTGAAAGTTTCACAAACACGTGCTCACCCTCACTGAACTCCAGTGGACGATGGTTGACATCATAGTAGCTTTTCTGGCGATTCTGCGCCTGCTTCAACTTTTCCCTGATCATCTGGATCTGTAGGGTAGTATCTTGGACAAAGTCCAAGCCAAATAGCTCTTTATCTCCAACCTCAGACCAGCAGGTAGGAGTCCGACACCTCCTACCATACAGCGCCTCGTAGGGTGCCATGCCCAAACTAGCATGAAAACTGTTGTTGTACGAGAATTCTACCAACGGAAGGTACCTATCCCATGCAGAACCCTGCTCCAATGTACAGGCTCTCAACATGTCCTCCAATGTCTGGATGGTCCGCTCAGTCTGTCCATCAGTCTGAGGGTGATAGGCGGTACTCAATCTCAACTGCGTACCAAAAGCCTCCTGCAGCGCCTCCCAGAACCGAGATGTGAACTTCGGGTCCCTATCACTGATGATACTCTCGGGCACCCCGTGAAGCCTCACAATCTCGCGGACATAAAGCTTGGCCAACTGCTCTGTAGTGAAGCTCACCTTCACTGGAAGAAAATGGGCAGACTTGGTCAATCTATCCACAATGACCCAGATAGAGTCACATCCAGCCTGAGTCTTAGGCAATCCCACCACGAAGTCCATGGAAATACTTTCCCACTTCCACTGTGGAATCTCAAGAGGTTGAAGTTTACCAGACGGTTTCTGGTGCTCGATCTTCACTTTCTGACATATCAGGCATTTGGACACGTAGACAGCTATGTCCTTCTTCATGCCCGGCCACCAAAAATTTCTCCTTAAGTCCTGGTACATTTTTGTGGCACCAGGGTGGATAGTGAACCGGCCCTTATGAGCCTCTGCCATAACCTCTTCGGTCAGTGGCCCTCGAGGAATAACAATCCTCTTCTGAAACAGCAATAAACCATCATCATTCCAAGACACACCGTCCTGGTTCTTCACATAATCAAGGCACTCTCTTTGCACTTGCGCCTCTTTAATCTTTTCCATCAGCTCATTAATCACTTCTGTTGTTTCCATTTCGAGCAGTGCGCCCCCAAACAAGGAGTTCACTCTCAAGTCTCTGAATTTCTCGATCACCTCGTAGTCGTTCATCATTAAACTGGATAAGCTCACGGATTTCCGACTCAAAGCATCGGCTACCACATTGCCCTTGCCAGGATGATACCTCAACTCAAAGTCGTAGTCCTTCAAGAACTCCATCCATCTTCGCTGTCTCATGTTCAACTCCTTCTGGTCAAACAGATACTTCAGGCTCTTGTGATCACTGAATACAACAAACTTCATGCCAAACAGGTAATGCCTCCAAATCTTGAAAGCAAAAACAATGGCCGCCAACTCCAAGTCGTGAGTCGGGTAGTTCTCCTCATGAGGTTTCAACTGTCTTGAAGCGTAAGCAACCGCTTTTCCTTTCTGCATCAACACACAGCCTAGCCCTTTACCAGAGGCATCGCAGTATAATTCAAACTGTTCCGCAGGATCAGGAAGGACTAACACAGGAGCAGTAGTAAGTCTCTCCTTCAACTCCTGGAAACACTCCTCACACTCATGTGTCCACACGAATGGAGTCTCCTTTCGGGTAAGGCGAGTCATCGGTAGTACCATCTTGGAGAATCCCTCAATGAACCTCCTATAGTAGCCTGCCAAACCCAAGAAGCTTCTTACTTCTGTAACCGTCTTGGGCCTCTCCCAATCCATCACGGCCTCAATCTTGTTAGGATCAACTGCAACTCCATTAGCAGAAATTGCATGACCCAGAAATTTCACCCCTTGAGCCAAAACTCACATTTTGACGGCTTAGCATATAGCTTTTTCTCTTTCAGCACTTGCAAAACAATCTTCAAGTGCTCAGTATGCTCCTCCTCCGTCTTGGAGTAAATCAAGATGTCGTCAATGAAGACGATCACAAACTGATCCAGGTACGGCTGGAAGATCCTGTTCATGTAGTCCATGAACACTGCGGGTGCATTGGTGAGTCCAAACGGGATCACCAAGTACTCGTAGTGCCCGTACCTCGAGCGAAATGCTGTCTTTGGGACATCCTCCGGCTTTACCCGTATCTGATGGTAACCGGACCGGAGGTCGATCTTGGAATATACGCAAGCACCCCTGAGCTGATCCAGCAAATCATCAATGCGTGGAAGAGGATACTTGTTCTTGATTGTCACCTTGTTCAATTGTCTATAGTCGGTGCACAACCGCATGGTCCCATCTTTCTTTTTCACAAAAATGACCGGTGCTCCCCAGGGAGACACACTCGGTCGAATGAAATCTTTCGCTGAAAGCTCCTCAATATGCTTCTTCAGCTCCGCCAACTCTGGTGGCGACATCCGGTATGGAGCCAATGAGATAGGCCCCACACCAGGCAATAAATCAATGGAGAACTCTATCTCCCTCTGCTGTGGAAACTCAGGAATCTCCTCGGGAAACACCTCGAGGAATTCACTCACCACAGGAATGCCAGTGAGATCCTCCTGTGTCCCACTCACCAAACCTCCCAACATGACATAGCCAAATGCCCCTGCTCTCAAGGCCCTCCTCGCCTGCAGGACTGAAATGAACGGTGAGGAACTGGCTGTGGACCCACCCGGAGACATCACCACTTTCTTGGCACAGCAATCAATCATTGCACAGTTTCTGGACAACCAATCCATGCCTAGAATAATCTCAAGGTTGGCCATCGGCAATCCTATCAGATCTACCGAGAAATCACGGCCATCCCACTGAAACGCTACATCGCGATGAACAGTGGAGGTCAAACATTTTTCTCCGGTGGCGGTGGTCACCCGCATCGGTGGAGAAAGCACATCACTGGGCAACTCAAGCCCCACAGCAATAGGGGTAGCAACAAAAGAGTGCGTTGCCCCGGAATCAAATAGCACATCAACAGCAGAACCACCAATGGTAACAGTACCTCTGACCAGGTTCGGAGCTCTGTCCGACTGCTGACGATCCAACGTATACACACTCCCCGTAGTAGGTGGCACTGCTGGTGCCCCAGTAGGAACCATCTGCAGTGGCACAGCCTGCACTGCAGCAACTCTCGCCGTCGGGCAATCTCTAGAGTAGTGGCCCTCCTTGCCACACTGGAAACAAATCAGCTGACCGGTAGAGCACGGCCCAAAGTGTGACTTCCTGCATCCCGAACATCTGGGAGCAGGAGGTCTAGCTGTGTTCCCCTGAGTAGCAGTCTTTCTAAACTGGTTTGGCGCTTGCATAGCCGCCAACTGTTTGCCCTTGCCCTTGTTTGCAAAATTTCGGTTCTTCCAGGTAGCGGAACCGCCGGTACCCTGTGGCACCTCAACCTTGGCCTTCTTGGCCTGACTCGCACTGCAGTAGTCCTCAATGTCGCGGCATTGCTGAACCAACGCCCCGAAGTCTCTCGAAGCGGAACCAGCAAGATGTCCAGCAATGTCCTCATTAAGTCCCCTCCGGAACTTAGCCGCAAGAAAAACGGGAGTCGGTCTCGCCATGCGGAAATGAGAGAACTTGACCAGCTCATTAAACTTGGCCAGGTACTCGTCGACAGACAACGAGCCCTGAATCAACCGGTCAAACTCCCCCTGCTTCCTCTCCTGTGAGTCATAAGGGAAGTACTGACCCAGAAAGCTCTCCTCGAAGAATGGCCACGTCATCACATGGCCCTGCATCTCGTAGACATGAGAAAGATTGGTCCACCACTCGTGAGCCTCGCCCTCCAGCATGTAAGTGGCGAACAACAGCTTCTGCGGATCCGTGCACTGCATGATCCGGAAAATCTTGTCTAGCGCCTGAAGCCATCTGGCAGCAGCAATGGGATCATACGATCCGTCGAAAGTAGGTGGCTTATGCTTGCGGAAAGCATTCAGCCGGCGATCGATCTCGTCACGATCCTCAGCAAATACGGGGATAGTCTGCATAGCCCCTGTCAAGTGACTGCCCTCACCCATCTGACTCTGGGTGTCCTCCTGTTGACTAGGCGGAGGTGGAGGCGGTGGCGGCGGTGGAGGTGGTGGAGGACACTGGCCAGCAGCAGGACCAGCCCTCAACTCCTCCAACATGACCCTCATCATAGTCATGTTGGCCATCTGGTTCTCCTCCAGAACCTCTGCCGTGGTTTGCCGGTTCGCGTCTCGAATAGCGTCCAGCATCGCCCGGTTCGCCAGCCTCGTGGCTTCCTGGTCGGCTAGTCGGGCCGCCTGCATCTCAGCCAATGCAGCCAGGATAGGATCCGATTGATCCTCGCTCGTACTCGTGTTCCTCCTTGGTGGCACCATGACTCTGCACAAGTTACACAAAGAATGAGTTGATCAGGCCCACGCCATGTGGTCACATATGCATTATCATAACACACACCAATCAGAGAGAACGCAAAGTAGACACGCAACGACACATCCTAAGTTATTGCAATACATACAGGCTTTTCCCTAGAAAGTGCTCTGATACCATAAAATGTAACAGCCCGTGTTAACCCGGATTGTTAACACACTATCGTATTAAGCCACGCTTAATTAAAATGCGGAATAAATTTTTCTTTAATTCAATTATGACGTCATTAAACTTAACCAACTTGTTTACTTAATCAATTTCATAAAATACTGCCTGTATGTAAATTGCAAGACAACTAACTGAATACCTCGTACATAAATATAATGTGAGTATCTAAAGCCACAGGACTACAACACGTAGCCTGGGTCAAAATCCTGATACTTTAATTACAACAGTGAATTAAAAGACATAACAATCATGTGGCATGGACAAACCCCATGCTCACCAAATAAGGCAACAATGCCCACAAACAGTCTCAACATGATAACATAAATAAAGCGGAAAACATAGCATAACAGCAGTCAATCCAGCAGAACACCATATCATACTATCAACTCAGCTCGGGCCTCCTGCCACCAGAGCCCTCAACATTACCTGATCCTGAAATAAGCGTCCCCAAACGTGGGGTGAGATCTCTAACAAGAAATCTCAGTAAGACAAGGGGTCCTCAAGGAGTCTCCACCCCAAGCTCACTTACATGTGTAATATAAGTTCTAAAACAGTATTTACAATATAAGTTCCAAAACTATGCGATGCAGCAATTAATCATGCCATGTGTGTTTATCAAATCTACTGGCCAGAAAAATGTAGGAATACGTCTATACCTATATGAGTACATGGATACTACCTGCACCTCACCCACAGCTTCACCATCTTGTATGTACTACATACTCAGGTTTACCGTCTAGGTGGACACCACATGCATCTCAAAAAAGCTCATTGCATATAAATAGCTCAACAGCATTTCCAAAACAATAAAGCATGTAACACAGCATGCATAAACCCATCCCCATGGGACATGGTGGAACAACAAAATGGCTAAACCGAGGACACGAAAGCTTACCTTGCAAGCTAGCTATCCAAGCCAAGAGTCCAACCACTCACAAGTCCACAAACAGCAGTATCACAATCTGATATGGACCAATAATACATCAATATTTATGTATCACAAGCATACAACTTAAAGACTACGCCTTTCTTTTACGTTTTACGTCTTAAGGCTTCCAACAAAGCCATAAGCCCTTAATCTTATGATTCTGACTTAGTTCATTTATTACAAAAGTTCAACTTCCTTAAACTAGGGTCCACACACACCCAATAGCTTACTGTTCATACAGTACAGCTACTGTCTGCGCAAACCCAGGATATCCGGATATCAGAAGGGACATATCCGGATATGCCATATCCGGATATCACACTGGACATATCCGGATATGCCATATCCGGATACCCAGATCCCATATCCGGATATCAATATCCGGATACCATATCCGGATACTGATATCCGGATATCTGTTCGACAAATATCCGGATATCTCACGACAGAATGCAGTTTCTGCATTTCGTGGATATCCAGTCCAAAGATCCCACTTTTAACACATGTACACGTTAAAGGATCCATTTTTAAGCATATACAAGTTCACTTAGGTGTTGGTTACTTCATTTTAACCTTTTACATGCCAAGACATCACCTTTAAGCATTAAAACTTAAGATCAAAGGTGTAGGAAACTTACCCCAAGCCTTAAGCAGCCAACAATGGTGTTCTTGGAGCTCACAAGTCAGCTCCAATGTACAGACTCTAGGGAGGACGAAAATGGAGCAACAAGGTGAGTTCTTTCTTCACCAAGGAAGCTACTTGAAGCTTCAACACTCACACAACACCAACTCAGCCTCACCCCTCAACCAAACAGCCTTCCCAACTCAGAATGAGACCAACAATGTAGTCTCAAGGCTCACTCCCACCCTCACCAAGTGTTTAAAGTGATGGAACAAGCATGAAAGGTGATAATCTAGGCCAAAGGAAGAAGAAGGATGCAAGGGAAACACAAATGGTGGAGGTGCAACAAAGGAAGCTCAATACCAGCACAAAACTCACGTAGGAGGCCAATATGGCCTAGGGTTTTGTGCAAAGTTAGTATTTATAGGGGTTTAAGCCATTACGCGCAGTATTAGCCTTAATAGCAAAGTAAAAGATCTTGATCCCAAACTTCGGAATCTAGACCTAGACATTTTTCTAAGATTTGTCATATTTTTATTTTATTTTTCGGTGCACCTTTCCGGTACGCGCTTTTCCATAGCCAGTATCGGTTCTGGCATCAGATTACGTTATTTTGACTTGAAACTTGTTTTACAAGTCCTACATAATATTCTAGTAATTATCATGCATTCGTTATAATTTTCCGGGATACTTTTCCGGTACACATTTATACCGAGTAGCAGAACCGGTATCTGCGCTTTTCTTCCGAAAAGCGACTTTCAGCATTTTTACCCATTCATTATAATTCTTTAAGCCCAATAATAATTATTAAGGTCAATTATGGAATTATTTCCTAATTATCATAATTAACTCACTAATTACCTTAATTAGCGGTGCGGGTTCTTACATTTAGGGTTTGATCTTTTTTCTTTTCTTTCATTCCTTTTCATTATGATTCCATAAGTTGCTGTTGATTTCGTATTGTGTATGTTGATGGGGAGGCTGAATATGATGTTGTTTCTGGGTTTCTGAGTTTGTATTATGAGCCACAATGTTACATCTTTGCACACACACACACAAGGTGTTTGCTCAAATGTCTGACTCAGAATAGTTAGGGCGCTAAAACGCTGGTTCTCAACGTTTTAGCGCTCAGACTGGGTACAACAGGATTACGGCTAGGCCGCTAAAAAATGCTGGTTCTCAATGTTTTAGCGCTCAGACAGTGTAAAACAAGATTGCGGCTAGGCCGCTAAAACGCTCCCAGTGACCGTTTTAGCGCCCAGCCCCTGCTGCATACATGATTTTTACTTGATTTTGGGAATTAAGGGGGATGTTACCGGTTTAATGGGGGATTAATTTGAATGATGTTATCCATCTAAATCTTGGAATTAGATGCTATATTGTTCATTGCATTACTGACTTGTTTCTTTGATGAACAGATATGTCTACTTCTCCACCCATGTAAGCCATGAAATTGTGGTATTGGGGGTCCAAGAATTCAGCACCTCCACCTCCTGTTTTTGATGAGCACTTTTGGAGAAGTGTTGAACATAAAGACATATTCACTAAGAAAACCTCCAATAGACCCTTTGTCCGGGAAAGACAATTCATCCTGGACACTAATGAATATCCAGAGTTCCAGTCTCAGTTGAGAGACGGGAATGGGTTACTTTTGGAGAAATTTTGGTGAAAAACAGCCCGGCTATAGCCCGGGAGTTTTATGCCAATGCGTATAATGGTGATCAAGGAGGACAAAGGACTTTTATGAGCTGGGTGAGAGGCAAACAGGTTAATTATGATGCCTACACCATTCAAAAGCTGCTGAAGATCAAAAACTGTGATACCACCCAGGCTTTAACTTGTGACTTCCGCAGAAATTGGAATAAAATTGACATCCCACCAAGGAGGAAGGATCCTGCTTTTGAGAATTGGACCAAATTGGGAGCAGCTGAACCCATTTTGCAAACTGTTGCAAAACCTGGTGAAAAATGGGAAATGACCAAGGATAGGGTCAATCCTAAACTGCTTTGGTTAAGGCAATTAAATGGAGAAGCTAGGGTGTGGTTCCACTTCATAGTTTCAAACATTATGCCTTCCTCAAATCAAGCGGAGGTAAATTTGATGAGGGCTGTTTTGATTTCTACAATCATGAACAAGGGGAAAGTGGAGTTGCCTATTCTTCTTCAAGACAACATATATGATATGGCCCATTCTGACACCAGCACATTTGCTCTAGGCCATTGCTCTCTGATCCAGCTTTTATGCCAGAAAGCTGGAGTGGATATCACTGATAATGGAGTGCAAGTTAAATTGCACCCCAAAATTGATGCTAAGCTGATCAGGGATCAGTTGAGAATTGGAGGGGATGGTCCAAGAGGATTGACACCGGGCAGAAAGCAAGCAGAAAATTCAGATGCAGACCTTGAAGAGCGAATTAAATCCGGGGAGCAGTGGCTGATTAATGGAGATATTCGTATGGGGCACTTACGTCGTCGCCTCAAATTTATGCAGGCGAGTCAGCAGTCATTCCAGACACATGTGATAAAGATGCTGACTGACATATGTGAGGCTCAGGGACTTGAGATGTCCACTTTTCAGCCTGCTGTTTACCCTCATTCTGAGGAGGAGGATGCATTCGAGGCAGCAGTCGGTGCCCGTCTGGATGATGACAGCGAGGCATCTGATGATGACATTACTGATCATGTTGTTCAGGCCCCGGAGGGAGAGACAGTTGCTACCAGTCAGGATGGTGCAGGACCATCAACCGGGATTAGTGCAGGAGCAGGGACCATTACAGGTGCAGCACAGGCTGATTATACACCGCTCCTGCATTCTGATCCAGGAGACCCCTTTGACTCAGATGATGAGGCGACAACATCTTTTGTGGAGTCATGATTTTGCAGTTTATCTGTTGTTATTATATTTTACTTTTACAGTATTTTGTTTATTTTGTTGATACAGTTATTTTGTAATCTGTTTAAGTACATTGAGATTTCATTGTTTGTTGATACACATTTGTGATAGTACTGATGCTATTGGCTGTATGTGAATGTGTTTTAGTGATCCACTGCTGTTTTAGATTTAAATTAGTTGCTGAGGACAACAACGTTTAAATCTGGGAATTGTGGGTATGATGTGATTGAATGGCAATTGAACTGCATGGAGAGGTCACACGAGTGGATGAGCCAAAACAGGGAAACATCTCAATATCTTTTCTTTAGTTTTTCTTAGTGTGAATAATTTTAGTGTGATTTAGATGTTAGTGTAGTTTAGAATTTGGATTTAATTTTTTTTTTTCTTTTATGGAATTTCATGAGGATTTGATTGATCAGAGTTTTAGATGATTGATCAAATTAAGGATACAATCTTATACCTTGCATGTTGAGAAATGAAATGGTTGTATGATTCATTCAATGTGTAAGAGTAGAGAGATTATTTTTGATGCATAGAGAGGAAGTCAAGCATGCACTCATAACTGTGAGGAAATTGAGCCTATACAGAAATTTTTGTTCAGAGAGCATTTCACTGCATGAGTAACTCTAGAACTTGCCTTGTTTCTTGTTTGAAATGGATGATGATGTATAGGGTAGAGGAATTTCCTTCTTAAACCAGAAAGTTAAATGGTCAACCCTTAAGTTCCTGTTGCATGAACCTTTGAGCCTAACCTGTTGTTAATGTACCCTCACATCTATTCCTTTAGACTGAAAAGTTCAGATAAGTGATAAGGGGTGGAGTGTTTTTTGGGAAGTAAGGTATCTTTGCAATAAGTGAATGAAAGAGGTGTTTGAAACATGAGAAAGAAGGAAAGAAAGAAAAAAGTTGTGGAACACAAAGTGTTTGAGTGTTTGGAGGAGGTAAAGCGAAGTGTTAAAAGACACAAAGTGTCTGAAAGAAAAAGAAAAGAAAGAAAGAAATTTTTTTGTTAAAGACACAAAGTGTCAGGAAGAAAATGAGGAAGAAGGTTATAAGACAAAGAATGAAAAGGAAGAAAGATTGGGGAATTAGGAAGAAAATGATAAATATTGTGATTCCCCCTTATCTGAATCTGATTCATTTGATCTGAACTTTTCCTGCCATAGAAAGCCTTACCTCTAGTCAAGCCATACACCAAGCCTCATTGCCAACCATGTTAAGACCTTTTTGATCTACCTTATAGATCATTTGTACCATGAATAATGAGAATATGGGCAAGCCTATGGAAGTTGAGTGCAGTGAAGAATGAGTGACAAGTTGATCCCTAAACACTAGTGTGCAAGAGAGTTAAATTCTCACAATTTTTGAGAAGATCCTAGTGAGGGAGTGTTGTTGTTTGGAAGTCTTTGTATGTCATCTGTACTAATCTGTTGAAAAACATATATGATGTTGTGCAAGTCATGAGAAATAAGAGATTGCATGGTTGTAAGTTGTATCAATGTGATCCCTTGTTGAATTCAGTCTATCCTTATGAGTTTCATTTGTAAGAATCTTGAATCCCTCTTTGTTGCAAGTTCATTACTGAGGACAACAATGTCCAAATCTGGGAATTGTGATAAACCCCTGGTTCATCAGGTTTTTCAGCACAAATTAGAATTAATTTGTATGAATAATTGGATAAAAAGGGAGGTTAATATCTTAGAAGTCCCTAAAGTGCAAGTTCTGAAAGCTTTGCGAAAATTTACATTGTCTTGCAGGGAAAGGAAGCCCAAAAAGCATCAAAAGAAGGAAGAAGATTTTGGAGGAGAAAAATTGCCTAAGTGTTGAGCGCTAAAACGGCCACACTGGCGTTTTAGCGCGCTGCTGCAGATCGAAGGAGAAAGTTGTTGGTGCTGAGCGCTAAGACGTCCACAGAGACTGTTTTAGCGCGCTGCTGCAAATCAGAATTGGAAGTCTCTGGAGCTCAGCGCTAAAACGCCCACACTGAGCGTTTTAGCGCCCTGATGTGGAAAAAGTCTCTGTTCTCCAACGCTAAAACGTTCAAATCAAGCGTTTTAGCGTTGGAGTCAGTTAAAAGCAGTTGAGAGGTTATCAGACATGGACGCTAAAACGCCCATTCAGACCGTTTTAGCGCCCACGTCAGTTAAAAGCAGTTGGTCAGGCATCAAGCCGGACGCTAAAACGCCCATTTCTGACCGTTTTAGCGTCCACATTATTTTTCAGCAGAAATTGTAATACTATAAAAGGCAAAATGCCTTAAAAGTTCTGATATATTTCCCATCTCTCTACCATATCTCTCCTCTCCTGTATCAGATCTTTGGATCTGAATTCTTACTTTTTATTCTCCAAATTCTTAGGAGTAGTGTAGGATTACAATTGAAGATCTACTACCATGACAATGAAGTTTATTCTTTCTTCTTCCTTTGTATTTATTTTCATTATGTCTGAGTAGAGTCCTTTGTAGTCTGATTCAATGGAACTCAAGTGTGTATTTATGAATAATTAATGTGATGTTATGTTTTCCTATTATGTGATTTGTATGAAGTTGTCTTGATCAATCATTCTTGTTAATGAAATAATGTAGAACAGATATGTTTGCATTGTTTTAAATTTGACAACTTCATCATTAGTATTCTAGTAGTCAAGACATTGATGCTATGATATTAATGTAATCTTAAGACCTTAGTGATTAATGCATGTATTATGAAAAGAATCACCAAGACATTGGGGTTTCTGATTAATGTACCCATCAAGGTAGTAAGACATTACATCTTGATGATAAGTAAAAGGTTGATTAACATCATATGATAGAGAATTCATGATGGAAATTGGTTCATTCATAAATTCATACTTGAGGGAAGTTGATATCTGACTACTGTTTTTAATTCATATTCATATTTTTGTGTTTTGAACTTATTTTATTTTATGCAATTTACATTTCTAGTGACAAGAAACTTATGCAATTCAAAACTCTTTGGTTGATTCAAATCAACAACTAGTGGATAATCAGTGCTTGACACAATTCCTTGTGGGAACGATCTTTACTTATCATTTTTATTACTTGTATGACTAGTGCACTTGCTAATCTACACAACAACTGTGGTTCGAGTACTTACACCCAACCTTGAGAAGATTAGCTCATACCCATAAGGGTTAAGCTTCAAACAACAAAATAATATTCAAATTACAGAAACTAAAAAAAATGCAGAAAATAAAAGGTGCAGCACGAGTCCTAATGACCGGAAAATCCTCAGTGTTGTAACAACATGAGTAAACAGAGTGTAAAGAACCTTGGGATACACCACCTCAAAAGCTAGCTCAAAGGGTGGGAGTGCCTAAGGCCTTATAAAGACCACATTAGTTGCACATACAACCAATGTGGGACTATATATCTCAACACGCCCCCTCACACGAGAGCCCATTGGGCTTGAAGAGTGGATGATGCAACAGGCCCAACCTACCTGTGCTAAGAGAGTCCACAAGAGAAAGTGGGGGACGGCGAGGCTCTGATACCATGTAAAAGAACCTTGGGATACACCACCCCAAAAGCTAGCTCTAAGGGTGGGAGTGCCCAAGGCCTTATAAAGGCCACATTAGTTGCTCATACAACCAATGTGGGACTATATATCTCAACACGCCCCCTTCACACGAGAGCCCATTGGGCTTGAAGAGTGGATGATGCAACAGGCCCAACCACCTGTGCTAAGAGAGTCCACAAGAGAAAGTGGGGGACGGCGAGACTTTGATACCATATAAAGAACCTTGGGATACACCACCCCAAAAGCTAGCTCAAAGGGTGGGAGTGCCCAAAGCCTTATAAAGACCACATTAGTTGCACATACAACCAATGTGGGACTATATATCTCAACACGCCCCCTCACACGAGAGCCCATTGGGCTTGAAGAGTGGATGATGCAACAGGCCCAACCTACCTGTGCTAAGAGAGTCCACAAGAGAAAGTGGGGGACGGCGAGGCTCTGATACCATGTAAAGAACCTTGGGATAATTTTTAATCTCACACTAAATTGATTAACCACATGAAGGGAAAAAAAAAAGAGGAAACAATCAAGGCATGAACTCTTGTAAAAGAACCTTGGGATACACCACCCCAAAAGCTAGCTCAAAGGGTGGGAGTGCCCAAGGCCTTATAAAGGCCTCATTAGTTGTTCATCCAACCAATGTGGGACTACATATCTCAACACAGAGAACAATCTTCCTTACAAAATCAAAACAGAGAAAAATAAAAGTCTGCATAAAAGAGTACATAGAAATAAAAGGTAACAGCAGATGAAAAACCAGAGAGCCGCACACTCACTTTTCCTTCTCTTTATATAGCCTTCTTCCTTTGCATGTATGGATTTCTGCCTCACACCTCAGCAAGCATCACGCGCTCCTTGCGCGTTGCACATCAGTGGTCCCCAACTACTCCACACCTTACTCCCACAATCCGAAAAATTGCTTCAGCCTCCACTCACAACAGAATCCAACTCACCCACTCAATGGAGGATTTTGTTTGGCATTTTCTGTATAAAGAAAGGTTGGCTAGAGTTCGATTATTTCACTTAAGGAACCGATTGTGAAGGCTAAGGTTCTTGTGGCTATCGAAAACAAAGACCAGTGTGGCTTAGTGTATCGATCGGTTAAGATTGATCAGGAAATGGAGATGGGTTGGGAAATATGATGAAGGTCAGGGTTCGGTCACAAAGTGAGCGCTAGGGTTCGATGGCTTTCAACTTTCCTTGTACGCTTTTGGCTCTGTCTCTTTCTGTTGATCCCCATCACTTTCTTTCTTTGCTTTTCCTTCGCTTGGGCTTTTGACAAAAGTCCAGCCCACTTGTTTCTCTCTTTTCTTTTTTTATTATTTGTTTTTCTTTGCATTTGGCTTCTCTGATTCGAGAGATGAACATGGGCCTAAAAATGAAAAACTTACAGCCCATTAGCACTTAATCAGCAAAGGACAAATCAACATAAATTTGGGGTTATTTTAATAACAAAAATTATTCTTTTCTCTCCAATTGCACTTTCAACCATATGTTCCAAGTCTCATTTAAGAGACTTATCAATGTTCATGTAAATTAATAAGATACAAATCACTCAAATATTTTGAAAGAAAATAAACCATCTGTGTTTGAAAGTAAAAAAAAAAAAAATTCAATTAATGAAAATAAATTAATTTTTTTTATAGACCGGATCGGGTCACACCGGTTCTATAATATGGCCGATCTAATATAAAAATCGGACCCGTTACATAACGGTTTTTATAACACTGCTTGCGATAAACTCCTTTTTTTTGTTTGGTAAGCAGGATAAACTCCTCTATTTGTTCCCCAAACCTTCTCGAATGTTGAATAAAATATTGATTTTTTTTATATATCTTAAACTAATTTTATAATTTTTATTTTTCAAATAATCAGTTCCAAGTAATAATTAAGTGTCAGTGTTTACAAAACTTAAATACTGGTCAATATCTTATATTATTAATTTTTAATCAATTGAAATTAATATTTATTAATTGATAAATTAATCAAGTAATGTAATTATGTTAATATATATTTTATTGAATTATTTCTTTAATTTTATTTAAAATATTTTCTTTGAACTGAACTTCGTACTCACGTGCGTCACTTTTATTTTTCTTAGTAACATTATTTATATAGATATTATTTACATATACAAATATATATCCTTCCCCGTACGGGAAGGATATACTTACCACAAAAAAAAGTTACATCCTTTATAATTAATTTAATAACCCTTGATTTTCATTAATCTAACTGTTATAATTTATTGAAAATTATTTGGTTGTATTTATTAATTAATTATTAATTTTCAATAAATCCAATAAATTATAACCGTTAGATTGACGAAAATCAACGGTGATTAAATTGATTATAAAAGTGCTAATTTTTTTTGGTAATAAATATATCACGCCTCTACAAATATATGATTTAATTTTATCTCTTATATACAAATATAAGAGATAAAGTTGTCTCGTATACAATAAAAGACTATGAAATTTATATTTTTTACTTCTCTCTTCTTTTCACATCGTCCTCAATAAATTACATATACTTCCATATTTATAGAAAAAATAATGGTATTCTCTTAAGGGTTTGGCGTTTATCATTTTAAATGACATAAATTTTATTAGTTTAAAAGAGAGATAGACACAAGAAAAAAAATCATAGGAAATAAAAAGTGAGTGATTTTTTTTAATTCAAATTTTAAATAAAAAAATTTATCTTGTGTATATTTCTCTTCTAAAATAATATAATTTTATGTCATTTAAAATGATAAATACTTTTCGTTCGGTAGAATATTAAAATATGAGAAACAGAAGTAAAAAAGACGTGTTTTGGTTGAACGTGAGTCCAAGTGCAACGACAGTAGAGTTCAGATGCAGGCACCGACCACCCGCGGAAGAGCCGCATAATTCATGGTAGCATCAGCATTCGACGTGACACCGACACCCCAATTATTAAATAAAATCCTATCATAACTTTCGTGCTATTTCATCTTTTGCTTCACCGCACATTTTAAATTGAATAGTCTTACGAATTTAATATTTACACATATTTTACTTTCTCTAATTCTAATTAGTTTCATTGAAACTTTTACATATCTATATTTTATTTTCCAATTATGAAGCACCGACACTTCAAAAACCCTGACGTGTCGTGTCCGACACTTTCCGACACTCTCGGACACTCCGACACTTCCCGACACTCCAACATGTGTTATAGAAATTCAAAAAAAAGATTCAAAGATTGATTTGCATTGAGTTTTTAATTCAAAATATTAGATTCGTTGGATTACGATTATCATTTTATTGAGTTTAATATAAATATTTGGGATATTTTATGTTTATTTGCAAAATTTATGAATATTATAAGTTTAGATTCATTTTTTTGTTAAATTATTGAATATTAAATATAATATACACTAAATAAATTAAAAATATTATTTAATATCAAAACGTGTCCTAACGTGTCGAAATCTAACATTTTTTAGAATTAACGTATCGGAGTGTCGTGTCGTATCGTGTCACGTGTCCCGTGTCGGTATCGGTGCTACATAGGCAACCTAAATAGATATGAAAGATTTAAGGAATAAGTAATATGTAGGATTGTTTCATTACTAGGCCGACACATCTTATTGATGTAGTTTGATTTGAAGTTAATTAGACTGAGTTTAGTTTATGAAAATTAAACTCAATAATATTTGGATCAGATCACGTTTTGGGGATGGATTAACCTGACTTAATAGGAGATAATATTTTAAAACTTTTATTTCTTTTAAAAAGTAAAGATAAATTAGAAAAAAATTAATTTAAATTAATATATGAGGGAGGTTATATTTATAATCTCTTTTCGCTTATAATCTTTTAGAACCAAATCTTAACCGTTGATTTCTATCAACAGTTATAATTTATTGGGTTATATTTTATTTTTGGTAGAAATTTGGTCATATTTATTAGTTCTCAATAAATTATAACTGTCAGATTGATAAAATTCAACAATTAATATTTGGTTGTATGGGTTGTAAACGAAAGGATGTTGTAAATATAATCTTTCTCTTAATATATTATGCATGAAATATTTTTTTGTTTATACTATTAATTTTGAAATATAACATCCTCTAATTTTTAATTTCTTATTTTTAAAATTGTTATATATAATATTTAAATTTATTAATTTTAAATATCAAGTCCATCTATTCTTTAACACAATCTTAACTAAGCAATGATTAAGTAAGATCTAAAACTAAAAACTTTGATCCAATTAAATATGGGTAAAGTGTGTGTAATTTTAAAGGATGTAAAGTTGTGTCATTTTAAGAGAGAGAAAGAGATGAATTAAAGAGGAGAGAAAGTTGATAAAAAAAAATAAAGGTGTGGGTCTCACCTCTTTGCGAGAGTGAAAGGATATAAATTGTGTCATTTAAAAGGATAAACATTTTTCCCATTAAATATATGGACATATTCGTACCAAGTAAAATCTAAAAAAAAAAAAAAAAATAGACTTTTTTAGATTTGTCTACTCTGTGGGTCAATGCACTACCATTGAAGCATAGTTATGGGCTATTTTACAAGGAATCAGAAATTGTGAGAAGTCTAAATCTGAAAAATGTGATCATTGAAATAGACTCAACAGAAGCAGTTGCCTTTGTTATGAGGTCCAATGATAACGACTCTCAAGTCTCAAGTAACTTGGAAGATTAAGAAGCTCCTCAATGAGCATCCCGACATATCTATCAAACACATCAAAAGGAAGGCTAACCAACCGGCACATTGGCTTGCTAAATTGGGTTTGCAAGACCCCCAAACAGGGCAATATAATTGAGCTTAAAGATCTCCATGAGAAGATAAAGGAACTTCTGAAAGTAGATATCAGGAGGAGTATCTAGAGTTGGTAGCTAAGACCATGTCTTAGTGGTTTGTTTTTCTTTTATTTTGTTTGTTTTGGGCTTCTGTCCTCCTCATCTACCAAAAAAAAAAAATTAAAAAAATTAAATTTAAAAATAAATTACTCAATTAATATAAATTTTGATATTATTTTTCAAAATAATACAAATAATTATTTATGGGAGAAATGTGCAACTGTCACAACCTTATGAGTTGCCACTTAGAGTTGGCAAAATGACTCAATCTGCTCCCTGCCAAGAAGAATGGGGCAGACTGACCCTCTATTGGTGAATGATTAAAAATATCAACTTATCTTGTTTTGAGGCAAGTTTGGGGTTTAAGCCTCTTAAAAAAAATGAAATAAAATTGTTTATTCTTTTAACGTGTCTTTTAATATTAAAAAAATATAAAGAAGTTATATTATTATGAATACGTTATTAATTATTTTGTGGGACTAAATGAGAAGTTTGTATTTGCTATGTAGCACCGATACGATACGACACGCGACACGTGATATGATATGACACGACACTCCGACACGTCAATCTTATAAAATTATGGATTTCGACATGTTGGGACACTTTTTAATATTAAATAATATTTTTAAATTATATAGTGTATATTTCATTTAATATTCCATAATTTAACAAAAAGTAAAAAAAAAAAAATACCCATCAAAATATTATCTTTCAACTTTCCTTTCCAATCCAAAACCACATAAGAAAAATTGATTCAAAGTTGGAATCCAATGTGGTACATAAAGGAAAAAAAAAAGAAGAAAAAATAAAAATAAAAATCTGATGTAACCAATGGCAACAGCAGCAAAGAAACTCACCGACACCCAATACCAAAAATTGTAGCAGTGTTCTTCACAAAAGGCAAAAACATAAACTAAAAGAATACACTATAAAATAAGAACATCAGTTATCAAAAAAAAAAATAATAAGAACATCAAGAACACAATCAAACATTATAAAAGGTGGAAGCTTTAATAAAAAAAAAGAACTCGGATGAAAGAGAGAGATCAGATCAGATTAGAAAGAGATTAGGGAGGAGGAGACACGGTAAGAGCGTAACAGGAATGACAACGATGGTGCTGAGATGATCTATTATTTACTTAAAGGAAAAAAAAGGGAGAAAATTGATATGATAATGTAGAAGCTTTACTAATATATTTTAATTTTAAAAAAAAATAATTTTTTTTTATAAAAATTTAAAAAATTTACGAAAATGTCATTTGACCGTGTCGGAGCGTGTCGGGACTTGTCGGACTCGGTCAACTCGCGTGTCGGAATGGTCAACGTGTCAGAAAAAGTTGACCGCGTGTCTGACACCGTGTCGGAGTGTGTCGCCGTGTCGGACACGACTTTCCCTGTTTTTTTGGAGTGTTTGTGGTTCCTTGTGTATTTGTATGTCAAATTTTATAATTGTCATTATTACAAAATTACTTTAATGATAATATTTTGCATGAGCATACTTATCTTTCTTCTTTTTTTGGAAATTAGCCTACTTATCTTTTTGTTTTGTTTTGTTTAGTTCAACATTACGTTATGGGTTTTATAAGAGTTATGTTGTAGAAAAAGTGATTGTGTTATGTTATAGAGATCCGTTTTGCATGCCAGAGGTTTTTTTTTTTGCTGCGGGCCCCACAAAATATTGGGAGCGAAAGAAAATTTTTGTGATCATTTTAAATAATAGATGATAAACCCTTAAGTTATAATGATAGTGAACTGACCAATCGAAACAGTCATAGGTGTTGCAATTTCGCAATAAAACTATAACATTTTTAAATATAAGTCAAATGTATTGTATATAATGTAAGGGATTTCCTTTTCTCCTTTTATAGCAAAATTGTCAATTGTCCTGTGACACGAAAAATTAATGGGTCCCATCATTTTATAAAATAAAAAATAAAATAAAATTTGAGCCACGATTGTTGATGTTAGTGTAGGAAAAAGAAATCATTTTTTTTTTTTGGTATAACCCGGAGGTATCCCATTCAACCTCCGGGTTATAAAATCTGAGCCACGATTGCTGATGGATTAGTGAAAATCCGAGAAGTAAGGCCAAAATGGGTAAAAAGGGCAAAATGGTAAATTACCAACCACGTATCCCTAGGCATAAAAATTGAGTTGGAGACTTCATATGACAAAAATAATGCCGGAAACGGACTCAGGGCGGAAAATTGAGTGAGCAGACATAATTGTGAAAAATTGATGAATAGTGATTTTCTAGTGTAAAATACTGCGGTGTGAGTGCACCGATAAGTGTGAAATTTTTATCAATGTTTTTAGGAATGTCATGAACCGGAAAAATAAGTATATTAAGAATCTATGATCAGAATTAGTGGTTGGATTAAAGTTAAATCGCGTGTGGGACCCGCATGACCGAATCCACTTAAGCTTCCCACACCCCCCCCCCCCCACGCTCTCTCTCTCCCTTTTCTTCTTTTCCCTGTGGCCTTCTTCCCATTTCATTCAAACAAACCCATTTCTCTTCCTCTCCACCATTTGAGCTTTTCTCCATCAAATCCTTTGATTTTGGCGTTGAAATTTATTGTAAAGCACCTTCTAAAGTCATTGGTGATACTCTCAAGCCTTGAAATCATCTCCTTGGGGCGTTATTGGGCAAACTCAGATCCGAAATTGTTGGGGTTTTGAGTGTTCTTGGAGCCATTGGACTTCTATTTGCTTGGGTGAACCTTGGTGGAGTGTCAATCATCGATTGTGAGTATATTTATAGTATTTTTACGGTTGATTTTGTAGATCTAGAAATATGAACTCTAAGTCTTTAATCTTAGATGTGTGATGATAGAGAACCCAAATGGAAAAATGCTATTAGATGAAAATGCCTTAAATGATGCGTGTGAGCTAGAAATGCCATGAAAAATTTAGGTGAAAAAGTGGGATTTTTAACTTAGAAAAAAATTAGTGAAATGTCATGAATTGAGGTTTTGTGTAATGTGGAAAAGTGTTGATCATGATGTTGATCATTGTAGTGTGCATCACACGGACGTGATTGTGGAAGATTGATTTGCAGTGTATGTGAGGAACGAGACTTTTGGTGTTGAGGTAAACCCTTGGAACTTGGGTTTAATCCCTTGTGTGCTCCACCACACCTAGTGGAAGGTTGTGGTTGGATTTTGTGTTTATAGCATTGTGTGATTATGTGTTTTCATGCTTTATTGCTTGTTATGTGTGAAATTGTTTGGTCACTGACCAGTTGACGTGTGTTGGTTTGGACATCCGCTAGATAATTCCGCTGGGAATTCCAGTCGGGTTTTGCCGTGGGGCCGACTCTGGGAGCGGCACCAGGATGATCTAAATGAGGGACTTCCGCTGGATAGGGCTCATGAGGAGTTCCAGTTGGGTTTTGCCATGGAGTCGTCTCAACCATGGGACCAGGAAGTTTCCCGGGAGTTATATGATGGAGTCCTCGAACGTAATCCAATTGTGGATGTTCTTGGTTTGTCTCCAGTTGTTGATAATATTGTATGTCATGCATATTGTACAATGTTATATTTGCATATTGAGTGAGCCATGGGGTGGAGAAAGCCTCTAGTACCCTTGGTTTACTGAGATATATTTGTATATCTCACCCCGCGTTTGGGGACATCATTTCAGGGCACTATGAGCCGGGAGGAGCTTCGGGCAAGAAGCCCACTTAGTGGATGGCGGTTGCATGTGGTGCATTGGGCTTGCATGACATTTTGGAGGAGTCTATGGAGTGCACATAGCATGTCATTTAGTGTTTTGAGACTTAGGTCATGAACATATTGCATGATGTGATTTCCATGCTTTGTTAGTGTTCATGATTATGTTCTAAGTCTTAGTTATTGCTTTATGTTCATGCCTTGGATTAATTGTATATTTTGAGTGAGCATGGGACTTGTCCATCGCCACGTATATTGTATTTGAGGCCTTAAAACACTTATGTTGTAAATGGACCATTCATGATGTTAAATGGCCATTATCTTAAGGACTTTGTAAATGATGCATTCTATAATGAAAATGCATGATGGAAGGGCCTAGAGCCTACATTAGGGTATGTGTAAGGTTTATGTGGAGTATTAAGGTGTTAGGAATGAATTACATCACTCATTTTGGACCTAAAAAGCTGTCATCTGTCATTTTTGCTGCATAGTAATCGATTACCATGCCCTGGTAATTGATTACCATGCAACAGGGGGCGAAAATTATGCTTCTGTGTACCTGGTAATCGATTACCAGAGCATTGGTAATCGATTACCTAGTGCAGTAATTGATTACCAAAGCTTGGTAATCGATTACCAGCGAACAGGGGACCGAAATTTAGCTACTGCCTCATTTTGGTACCTTGGGTAATTGATTACCACCCCCTGGTAATCGATTACCATAGTGTAAATTTTGAAAATCATGTTTTCTAGACTAAAATAAAGGGGCCAAACTTAGTCTGTAGAACTCCAAATGGTGCGCGGTTTGAAACCACACGTAGCTAATGTATAAGACTACAACATGGTAAGATGTGAGAGTAACATGATAAGTTTAAATGAGTTGAGTGAAAAGAAAGATTAGAGATATTGGTAAATTGAATGATTCCGCGATTTGCATTTACAATTATGGTGTTGTTTTAATTGATTACGGAAAAGGTTAATGTTTACTAAAAGGAAAGTGTTAAAAGAAAAAAATTGCCCGTAATTTAATTAACTCAATTACTGTGATTGTAATTGCGCTTAATACCATATGCAATAATAACATTACCGGTACGTAACGGGCTGTTACACAGTGGCGGAGCCAGATCAAAAATTTATCTGGTGTTAAAATTTTTTGACATATTAATCATGAAATTTTTTTACTATGAATTCTGAATTATGTATAAAATAATGTCACATAACATTGAAAATTCAAATGAATAATTATCAATGATTATATATCAAAGCAAACATATAAAAAAGTATTAACCTTTCCAATAAATACTATATTGAGCATCAGAGAACATCTATTTCATGAAGCTTGAGAAAATTAACAATACTTTAAAATATTTTGATTGAAAAACATAAATATAATTATTTATTTAAGTGATGCCAAATTATAAATTTAATCTTAATTAATTATATATTCATATAACAAGGGAAAATTTAAAAAATCAAGCAGGTGCATTGGCATACGCCACTGCCCAGTACTTACATGCGGGGCGAGTTGTATTGAATTGATCAGTTAAAATATAAAATATGCTCCCCTCTTTCCACTGACCGACTTATCGGATTCAATCTATTTTGCCAACTTTAAATTGTCCACGGAGAGTGTGCACAATTCATCTAGTTGATATTTATGCGTAATTAATTTTATTATTTTTAAAAAATTAAATCTGTTTTAATTGAATAATTTATTTTAAAATTTGTATTAATAATAGCATTTTGCCTTTAAATCTAACTATGAATGTTAAAAAAAGAAATCTATGAATAACCTCTAAATGTGTACACAATAATTTATTTAAATATTTTTATTCAAATTTTCCGTCTATGAAAGAGAAAGAACCTTGAAAGTTGAAAACATTGATAATGAATTGATTTATTTTGAAAGCCGTGACAAAATGGCACTGTTTCTATATTTGAAAGGTTTTATTTTTATTATGTCGTAGAAAAAGTGATTAGGTAATGTTACAAAAATTCGTTTTACGTGCTCTTTTTTTTAATGTGTGGGTCCTTTGTGTAAAAAAATTTGGTGTGTTATGTTAAAGGATAAAATGAAAACTCATAATTAAAAATCGAAACACTTCGTACTAAATAAATAAAAAACGAAACACCCCGCACATGTCCCTATCTTCTCCGTCTAAACTCTAAAGCTACTGTGCTGTTCAGAAAACAAAACCAAATTGAGAGCATCAATGCTCCCCCATATCGTCCCACGTTCTATTTCTTTCTTCAACCAAAACCTACCTTTCTCTTCCCAAAGTAAGCAAATCCAAATTATTTTCTTTCAAAAGTAACCTTTTTCCTTGCAATTCCAACTTCCATTTATTTTCATACTCTTACATATATAGTCATATATATTTTCTTCCCTTTATGAGCTTCTCATAATTCAAATCTTTTCCAAATAGTACATGTTATTATTGGTTTCTTTAGATCCGTATTCAGTGGTTAGGGGTCACCTTATCTCCTTACCCCACCAAGAATTATAGCTTCTCATATTCTTTGTTTTTCTCCATTTGGGGGGATATATTCACTTCCTCTTTCTCGTTGACAAGTTACAAATTTTCTCAAATTCCCATTTCACTTTCTTTTTAACTCTGTTTACTAGAAAAAAGAAAGGAAACTTAACTTGTTTCTTGTTCTTCCAATTTCATCACACCAAATTAACATAGCTAATAAGGTTCGGTCCAAATTTATAGAATTTTATTAGTGGATAAAGCTTTTGGCGGTTCTCACTGTTAACAAATTTGCAAATATTTTTTTTTACAAATATTGTTAAAATCAGATTAAAATCTTAATTGAAACGCTTATATTATTGATCTTAGATTTTTATTTGATTACGTGTCCTACTTTTTTTTGGCCGACTTAAAAGTGTTCTAAATTTTCGCTCCTTCCTCGAGTCCCACTTTCTGAAAACAGTACCTTTCTCTTGCCGACTTTGCTCCACCTCTTTCTGTATACAAAAAGAAGCGAAGGCTTTCAATATCAAGAACAAGTAAACACATTCTTGGTTCCTATCACTTGGTTTAGAAACTTTTTGTTATTATTTTGTGGGGAGAATGGGAAAAAAGTGTTTTTTGAGATGGGTTTTGGTGTTTGGGGTGATGGGTTGGTACAGTGTGGAAGGGCTTGGAGTGAATTGGGGAACACAAGCTACACACGAGTTGAAGGCAGATACGGTGGTGCAGATGTTGAAGGACAATGGGATTCAAAAGGTGAAGCTGTTTGATGCAGATGTCTCCACAATGAGTGCTCTTGCTGGGTCTGGGATTGAAGTCATGGTTGCTATTCCTAATAACCAGCTTGCTCAAATGAATGACTATGATCGTGCCATGCAATGGGTTCGCAAGAATGTTTCTAGTTACAACTTTCAGGGTGGAGTTAACATCAGGTGAGTTTACTTTTACAATTTTACTCTTTTTTTTTTTAATTAAAAATGGATTAACACTTATCATCGTTACTTGTTGTGATTCTAATGGTAGAGTATATATTGTTCTAGGTATTTAATTTCATGTGGTGGTATTCCAATCGCTGCATTTATTTATCTTCATTATATGGCCTGTATTATTTTAACAAATGTTTTCCCTTATAAAATATCTTTTTAAGGTCTCACGAACAAATATCATTGACTTGAGAAGATAGGGGATTTTGTTTTATTTTTTTTCTGAGAGGAAAGGTTTTTGTTTTGAGCGGATGGCAGATAGGGAATCCCATATGCAGAATCAATATAATAAATAATGAAAAAAAAGGACATATGCTCTGTTTTTCTTTTTCCCTTTTCCCTTTTTTATAGTAGATATGCTCTCTTTTTTGATTGAGTTTAGGGATAGTGTGGGTAGGAGATTTACAAAAGTGAATTGAAATTGTACCTTTTCACAAGTTTAGATTCTCTCTCTTTTTTTTTTTGTTGATATTTTTGGGATCCATTTATATTTTTTTTTTATACAAATTCACTAAGTATGACCTGTCATATACTCTCTTGACGATCGGAGAATGACCGGTTATGCTTAATGTAGTTTGTAAATATAATCTCCCCTATTTTTATGCTTTTATTTTATTTTTTAAATAAAAGTCTAAATGGGTTACACGTCATATTCCATTAGAGTTAGAAAAGATCCCTAATCTCTTTAAAGATTTCTGGAAGGAGCATCTGCCATGTCCACGCCCTTATAAGATATTGGCCAAATCCTTAACCAATTATGACTGGATTATCCTTTTAGTTTTTGCCTTAGTGAATTTATTGTTTTTTAAATCTACCTTAATGGGCCAGTTCAGCTAATTAGATCTGCCCCAATTATTCTATGCTTATAAAATCGTTTAAAACCGGATTGAGTCGCAACCATTCAAACTGGAACCACTAACCAATGCTCAATAATGGAAATGGCTTTCAGAATCACCTTTTTGTTATTATTAAGTAAATATTCAATTTAGTCCTTACGAGATACAGTGTAAGATGATTCCGGTCAAATTAGTTCCCGATGACATTAATTTATTGACTAATTTGACCATGAAATTCATATTTTGAGGATATATGTGATAATTTCGTATTTCAAGAAATAATATTACTGATAAGTAGCAATAAACTCTGCGTGTGCTCAGTGCTGAATGACCTGTCTATTGACTAATCTGGTTCGAGTAGTATTACATTGATATTTCACGCAATTCTCCCAATATTATTTTGTTTATTTCTAAAACTTGAACTCAACATTTCATAGTTAAGTAGAACAAGTTACTTGCCATATAAACCAATGATTATTGATTCCTTGCTACTTTTTGAAGTGTAGCAGGTTATAGTTTTTGAATTATCTAGATTTGGGCTAGATAGTTTGATTTCGGGCTGCGCATTTTTTGAAAAATAAAATAATTATCTTAAGCTTTATGGTACTGGTAGGTAGCTAGAAAATGAAAATGTTGTCTTTCAATAGTTTTTTTAGTGTAAAAAAAAGTAAAGTTAAAAATGTTCAATTATAACTAAATCATTTTTCTGTTTCTAATTAAAATATAGCTTGAAAATTAAAATCATTCATGTTTCATTATAAAATTATTTATGACATTATTCTATTCAATCACCAATTTTACCAAAAAGAACTAATTGAATCAGAGAGTTCTTTCAACTTTTTATTAGGCAAAGGAGAATGGTATTTCTTTTCCCTTTACAATTGCTGATACTGTTTCGGATTTAGAGTAATGATTATGTGAAGTTTTCTGAAAGTTACAACTCTAGGATTCGAAGAAAAAACAGTGTTTGGTCTCAGGATTATTAGCCACCCCAATTAGGATTTTGAATAATTGAAAGAATCCTGGTAGTTAGAAAATTTATTAGATATAATATAATGACCAGGATTTTTCATAGTTTCTTGGGATTTTTTTTTTTTTTTTTAAAATTTAGATGGTAAAGCTGCATATAATTAAGCTTTATATGATTGAGAACTAAAAATTTATATTTTTAATGCATGCTTTCTTCTATAGCTAAACTCAGTTTTTGGGCAAAGGAAATTTTTTTAACGAGGCATTGATTTAACAATGAATTATTAAGCATCAAGATTTTTGGTTTATATTTTGGGTTCCATGAGAAAAAGATTTGAAGTATTTCTTTCTCAAATACCTATTAATGCATTCCATCTTTTCTCTTTTACAGGTATGTAGCAGTAGGGAACGAGCCATTTTTGAAAACCTATAATAATTCATTCTTGAATGTCACCTTGCCTGCACTGCAGAACATTCAAAATGCCCTTAATGAGGTTGGTGTAGGAGACAAGGTTAAGGCCACAGTGCCCTTAAATGCTGATGTATATGAGTCTCCTGTGAATAATCCTGTTCCATCTGCAGGAATATTTAGGCCTGATATAAGTGATCTCATGACCCAAATAGTACAATTTTTGAGCAAGAATGGTGCACCATTCACTGTGAACATTTACCCCTTCTTAAGTCTTTATGGGAATGATAATTTTCCTATGGACTATGCTTTCTTTGATGGGGTATCCAATCCCATAAATGATAATGGGATTTCATACACCAATGTTTTTGATGCAAATTTTGATACATTGGTTTCTGCTCTTAAAGTTGTGGGATATGGGGACATGCCCATTTTGGTAGGTGAAGTTGGATGGCCTACAGATGGTGACAAGAATGCCAATTCAGGCAATGCATTAAGGTTCTATAATGGGCTTCTACCAAGGCTTGCAGCAAATAAAGGCACCCCAAGAAGACCAGGATTTATTGAAGTTTACCTATTTGGACTCATTGATGAGGATGCTAAGAGCATTGCTCCAGGGAATTTTGAACGTCATTGGGGAATATTTAAGTATGATGGGCGACCCAAGTTTCCAATGCATCTTTCTAGTCAAGGTCAAAATAAGTTACTAGTTGGTGCAAGAAATGTGCATTATCTTGATTCAAAGTGGTGCATGTTTAATCCAAATGCAAATAATCTAAGCAATCTTGCAGATAATATAAACTATGCTTGCACATTTGGAGATTGCACTGCACTTGGATATGGATCTTCTTGTAACAATCTGGATGCTAATGGGAATGCCTCATATGCATTTAATATGTATTACCAGGCGCAAAATCAGAATGACATGGCATGCAATTTTGAAGGTTTAGCCCAACTTACAACAAACAATATTTCAACACCTACTTGCAATTTTATTATTCAGATAAATCCTTCATCATCCTCTTCTTTGAGGGTCTCACTAGTAGCTTTCTTATTTATTACACTACCCATTATTCTATTTTTGTAGGTCCTTGTATATACATTGTCGGTGCTATTATTTATTTGTATAATTTCATCACTTGTACTTGGAGACAGTCTGGAAGATATTACAGATCAATTAATAAAGAATATTACAACTCAGATGGCAAAATGTATTTTTTTTAGAGCGAGGATATTCTAACTATCAAAAATTCTTACTACTAATTTATTATCCATCACATCACCATTGGATCAGAGAGAGAGTGTTAAAAAGTTTTTGAAGAAAGAGAAAATATTAATCAAATGGTGATTAGATAGGTAATAAATTAATAGTGGAAAATTTTGGTAGTGAGAATATCCCTCCTCTTTTTTCTGAGTGCCAAAGTTGCTCTTTTATGCATTTGACCTTTGATGCTTAGATCTAATTTTCAGTCCTCATATTTATTGGGATTCCCATCCTATTATATAAGGATGACTCATGTGGAAGATAATCTATTTGACTCGAAAATACTTAATACGCTAATTTTGATACTAAACCACTTAAAATAAATTAATATTGAGTCAGTTTGTGTTGGTTGGAACTTGGAAGCAACTTTTCCAAATGTCAATTTGTTGAAAAGAAAAAAGAAATTACCAGCTTTTATATGGTTGGTCCATTGGGAATTTCATGCAATCATGGTTGTGCTATTGGAAATTTAATGCAATTAGTCAACAATTGAGAAAGTTTTGAAGACATAGGAAATGAATGTAAGGTTTGAAATTCAGTGTCCAGACTCTAGAGTAGAGTAACCAATACCCACAATTATTTTTCTTAAATGCCTCCTTTCTAACAAACTACCTCCTAATCAATACTCCTAAGTCCTATCTCTCTCCTCTAACTAACTTATTCCTTCCCTTACTAAATTACTGTATGCATTGCTAGACATGAGCCCACCTATCACAGCCTGATCCTTCTTCCTTCTTCTGTCATATACAAATCTTGGAGACTCATCATCCATTACTTGAAGCATACTGGCAAGGATATGCATGAAGTTGAAGATCCACCATAAAGTCCCACTGCACCCTTGTAAATTGTTGTACCTCCATTATAACATCCTCTAATAATAATAATAATAATAATAATAATAATAATAATAATAATAATAATAATAATTAATAGATATTAAAATTTTGAAGATAATATTTGAGTATATAATAAAGAAGATGTAAGAAAATAATTATTAATTAATAAAAAAAAATAATTATTTTTTAAAGCCATGAAAATATATTAATTAGATATTTTAGTTTTTATAAAAAAAATCATAAAGAATGTATATTATAAAAAAAAAGAGTTATCCAAAGAGAAAAGAAAAGCAACCAACAAGATAATATAGGTTAGTACAGTACAATGTCATAATAATAATAATAATAATAATAATAATAATAATAATAATAATAATAATAATAATAATAATAATAGACAGAAGAAGAGAAAGTAACGAAATAAAAACAGTAGAATCATTAATTACCAAAAAATAAAAATAAAAACAGTAGAATCATTGAAACACAACTAGCTAGTACAATGTTATAAAGTAATAATAATATGATAATAATAGGTAAAAATATTTTTACTTTTGATACAGAATTTTTTTTTTCACACTCACATAAAAGTGAGTTGGTCTCATTATAAAGAGAAAATAGAAAAAATATTAATTGGATCACTTACTTTTACGTGAATATGACAAAACTAATTTTTCTCCAAAGAAACATTATCTATAACAATAATTAAAAAAAGAGAGAGAAAGAAATCAAATGAAAACAATAACACAAATAAAATTCAACTAACTCCTCACCAAAAAAAAAAAAAAAAACTCAACTAACTAAGTACTATATCATAAATTAATAATAATAAAAAAAGGAGACTATAAGTGACAAGTAAGTGACATGTAGAAGTGAAATACAATATGATATTATTAAAATAAAATAATGAAATAATAATTAAAAATAAGATAATAGGAAGAACGATAGGCATGACATTTACACATTTATCATAAAATAACAAAGGATTTTATTTTTCTCATGTTACATGAGACAAATTGTCTCATGCAACACATAAAAAAGTGGGTGTGATCCACTTTTTATTTTCTTTTTCTTTTTTTAGTGGATCCTACCCACTTTTTTATGTGTTGCATGAGACAATTTGTCTCATGCAACATAAGAAAATTAAAACCCAATAACAATAGGCAAAACAAAATAACATGAAGAACGATAATAAAATAAGGGTTATGTTTATCTCATTCAACATGAGATAAACCAAATTCCTACACACACATAATAAAGATGGGTCATACTTTTATTTTTTCTCTTTCCAATTATTTGTGAGCCCCTCTTATAATTTTGTGTCACTAACATGAGATAATCTATCCCATCAACATAAGAAAAATATTTCCCATAAAATAAACCCTGAACGGCTAAGGATTTAGTAATTTCAATTAAATATTACAAGTTCTTAATTATACTTGTTATACATTTATTTTCGAAATTAAAAAATAGAGATATTTTTCTCATAGCTGATTAGTTATAGTTTGAAAAGCTCAATATTATTAAAATTTATCTGACATTTTTTTATGCTAACTTGTCTAGAAGAAAATAATGTCGAACATCTACATAATCGGTGACGGTTGGGAATGATAGTTTCAAAAACAGAAGAAAAAATTGAGTTTTGTGTATTGATGGGGAGTTCAGTGAAGATAAATGAAGAATAAATCGTTCCGCTCAATATGGACGACTAATAGGGCTAAACTCATGTTCCTACTTATTATAATTAATAAATAAGAGGAGAAAATGTAATCTAAATCTACTGAAGAATGTACTCTACCTTATCTCTAATGTATAATTATCCTTAAGAGTTACTATATTAATTTTTTTTTTTTTTGTTATATACTAATGATGAATGATGTGGTTAACTTTATATATATATATATATATAGAGGTAGGATATTCTTACTACCAATTTTTTCTTCTACCATTCCACTACCACTTCAATCAACATTGGATTCAAAAGTTATTTTTTTTTCTCTCTCTTCATTCAACTTTTCCTCTAATCCAATGGTGAATAGTGTGGTAGTATTGTGGTAGTAAGAAAAATTGGTAGTATGAATATCCTACCCCATATATATATACTATTTGTACGAGAGAATGTTATATTTCATGATATCAGAATGTTGACTGAAGCTCTTAGAGAATAAATTGTAATAAATTAGCAAATTATTTAGAAAGTAAGGGAGGACCGAACAATCAGAAACCACATTCATAATTCTGAAAGTGAAAATGAACACAGATCTACAAACGCTCATGGAGGATCAAATCTTGATTATAAGGACTAATTGAAATCCGTAAACATAAACCTCCCACTTTTCATGAACATTATAACCTTGAAGCAGTTATTTTGAGAAAATATTTCAGGTTATGGATTGTCCTGATATTCACCGTGTTAATTTTGTCACATATATATATTTATACGAGAACTAGATCATTGGTGGACAAGTCAAAAGGACATTTCCATAGCCAAGGAAAAGAAATCAGTTGGAAGACATTTAAATATTTTTTTTTGGAAAAATATTTTCCCTAAAGTATAAGAGATAGAAAAGAAATTGAATTCCTTGAATTAAAACAAAGAAAGATGACAATTGGTGAATATGTGCAAAAATTGAGGAAATATCAAGATATTCAAATTATGCACAAAATCAATCTAACGAAGAGTAGTTTGCAATTAAATTTGAATATGGATTAAACCTGAACTCGAAAATATGATAATAGAACATCAAATAAGAAAAAAATTTCTCATTAATAAACATCAGCTGAGACATTGAGTCAATCGTGGTGGAAGTTTAGGAGGCAAGGGAGAAATTCAAATGGAAAATAAGAAAAAGAACGATGATAAGAACAAAGGGAAATTTTCACGAGTTCAAAGCTCGAGAAATAACTTAGTTAAAAATAGAGAACGAGTGGAAGTAAGATGAATTATCAGATTCCAGTTTGTCCAAAATGCAATATGAACCATATCGGAGAATGGCTAGTAAGACAAGGCATTTGTTATAAGTGTGGGAAGTTAAGACACATGATGAGGTAGTATCATTAAAATCAAGGACATGATTCTTCCAATCAACCTTCAGCAAAAAGAAGAGTTTTTACCCTCAATGGCCGGGAAGCGGCTCAAACTTCAAATTTAGTTCAAGGCATGGATCTTACAAGAATCTTTTATAATTATACTTTATGATTCTGGGTTACCCATTCTTTCATCTCTCTATCTACTGCTAAAAAACTAAACTTACCACTTTCCATTTTACCTTATCACCTAGAAGTTTTCGTTCCAATGAAAAATATATAACCACATTCCTGTAGATACAAGGTATGTTTTGATGATGACAAAGTGGCAAAATAAAAAGAGAACAACCTTGATCAAGAGCAAAATCATCATGCCTATGTGAAGATTAAAGATATATGATAAGGTCATACAAAAAGAATGATGAGTCATCAAAGTGACAAGAACAAGAATAAACATTGAAGATCAAAGGAAATAAGTCACAGACAATGCTTGTCGGGCCAAGATATTCTCTGGGATATTATAGGAGCAAAAGTGTGCAAAGAGCAAAAATTACTACGAGGAGAAATTAATCCATTGAGGAACAACTCTTCCCGAAATACGCAAGCACACACATCAAGCAATACAAGGTCGCAGATGATCGTCCTCAGGGAACAATTGTAAATGTTTCTTTCAAAGAAGAAACAACAAAAACAAATAAAAGAAAATAAAAGAGCAATGGTTCTCGATTAGAAATCACCAAAGAGCATCCTCTACTAGTTAGTTAAAAAAAGTTAACCAATCTAAATAGCTGAATGCTGGGTATTGATGTGCCTTCAGCACATGGGTAAATTCAAGCCAAAAAGAGGAAGATTATTGGCTAATCCTTAGTAAAAAAGCAACGTTTATGGTTTCTTTGCTTAAATCCCAATTTCAGGATTGCTCAACTGATTTTATGCTTATTTTGTAGGAAAAACAAACAAATCTGGAGCAAAATGAAGATTTGCCAAAATGAAGACCCACGTTCACAGCGTGGATGTCACGCTGGTGGCGTGAAGAACCAGAGACTTCCACGCTCACAACGTGGATATCACGTTGTTGGCATGAAACCATCCTTTCATCCATGCTCACAGCGTGGATAGCACGTTGATAGCGTGGGGGTTCAGAGGAAGCCACGCTCTTGGCGTGGATCTGACGTTGAGAGCGTCAGTTGCGGAAGCACAGCACCGTATGTTTACAAGGGTAATTTCGGAAGAGGAAAAAGAAAAATATAAAATAGAGCTCAACACATTTTAGGGTTGATGCTGACCTTCGCTGTTGAGAGATCTTCGTTCTTCGTTCTTCGTTCTTCGTTTTTCATCTTTTTCTCTTGTAATTTATGTTTCTTATTGAATATTGAATTTTAGCCATGACAATGGTTGACTAAGTCTTTTTACTGTAGTCAGGGTCACGATCCATATGTGAACCTTTGATACGAAGGATTGAATTACATTGTTCGTTTATTTTAATATAATTTATCTTATCCTGTGCGTATTGTTTATTATTTCTGTTAGATCTGATCAACCTAATAGGAGATAATAATTTGGGAATTAGGGCTCGCAATAGGAATGTTGAGGTTTTGATTCTGAAAGGGGGTAAGATAATGATCTATGCATGTTCTAGGGATAGACTTGTATAGATCGCAGTCGTTTGATTTATCAGCTTAATGCTTAATTTAATGCGGGATTGCTAAGGGTTTAGGGTTCCAATTGAATTAAAGGGTTAAATTGCTAAGGGATTGGTATTTAACTAATTATTTTGAGATGATAATTTGTCTGAGTTATTAAATTGAATGAATATTGTAAATCAATCCAGAGTAAAAAACGGGATCATTTGGTGAGTGTATCCTGGATGCAGTGTTTTCTCACATCTTTTTACAAATCAACTCATTCTTGTTCTTATTTTTATTCTCTTAAACAAAAATATAAAAACAAGTCTTTATTTTTAGTTTTATTGTTACTCAATCCATTCACAATTTTTCCAACAACAATCATGTTTTCCAACTTAAGGGGACTGGTTATCTTAATACTTGGTTTACAATCTCTGTGGAGACGATACTCTACTCTTTCATTATATTACTTGTGTGATCGGTATGCTTGCCGGAGAGTATCAAGTTTTTGGCGCCGTTGCCGGGATTATTAATTCCAATGTTATAATTAACCGTTGATCTTTGAGATTGTATTTTTATTTTTTTATTTTTATCTTTTTCTATCTTGTTTTGTGTTTTACAAGTGCTACTAACAAATTTTTCTGAGTTTTATACGAGGTAGACTTCCACCTAAAAACTTTGTGTTTGATCCTGAAACTTCAAGGACTGAGAAGGTATTGAGGAAGGCTGCTAGGCAAATAATTTGGGAAGACTTCAAGAGCGCACCTGTACAACCAACACAAAAGAGATAGTAGAAAACAACAATGCTGGTGGTGGCAGATGCCATAATGCAAATAATCCACCTCCAAGACTGTTGGACACCATTCTGACTCCAGTGTTCAATAGGCCAAACTCAAGTATACTCAGGCCGACGGTGGAGGCAAATAATTTTGAGCTGAAGCCATCTTTGATTTCTTTGGTGGAGAGGGCTTAGTTTTCTGGTGCTGAGGAGGAAGACCCTCATGAGTTGATAGATCAGGCAACGACGCCAAATTTGACACGAGCTGTCGAACTCGCGCAAATTAATTAAATCAGGTTTTTTAAAATTTTATAGTAAAGTGTCAACATGAGTCGTCTCTCAAGGAGTTTGCAAGGAACTTAATCGCTTAGTCAATCCATATCCAAAAACACAACCTGTCTTTGATACCAATTGTAGGAGAAGTTGCATCTAAGGAAGCGTTTAAGACCATTGTGGTTTGGATGTAAATGATCATCATAGTTTTACAATTGTTATGGACCTGTAGGAAAGGCCCATATAATTGGCCCATTTAGACAACCCGGCGACATGCAACTCGGCTACAGACAACCCGAAGGTAACGAAACAGATCACATTAAAGATGTATAACGCACAATACGTTACCACTCGGTAACAGCCGACCAGCTGTAATGACCGCCGCGTCATGACAACTCAGATCCACGTGCAAACCTCGTGCAGCAGCCCCTATAAATGAAAGGGCGATTCGACAGTAAAGACACACTCAATTTTGACTCACGATCATCACTGTGCTATGACCACAATCACACACATTACTTGATATTCAGCGATCAAGCTAGATTCAAGGGTATCTTTACAATAGATATTGCTGAACAAGAGCATTACGATCCAGATTAATCCGTCAGCCTAATTGGGCTGAACGTTCCTGTCTCTAAGACAGAACATTGGCGCCGTCTGTGGGGAACGAACCCACGACCAGTTGATCAAAGATGGTGGTCCACACGAGAAGCAACAGCCAGCAAAATCCACCGCTAGATCCGGTTTTGGAGGAAGTAAATCAACCCTAAAACCGGCGAAACGACGGCATGGACCACGATCACGTCCATCTCAGTGAAGACGTCTCGGACACCGCTTCTACCCCTATGAGGCAGGAGCGGAATGAGTCAGACACTATGGTTCCAATAAGGAACAACCCTTCCTTGCCTCCTAGGGAATTAGCAGGGAATATCGCTCAATCGATAGATCCCGAATCCCGGGTGGCCCAGAACACGCTCGCCGCTGTTCTACAACGAATGACGGAGATGGAAAATCGTAGCAATCTTCAACGCCAGCACGACCTCCAAACAATGTGTGATGAAAGTCTGAGAGGAATCTGTGATCTAGAACATCGATTGAGGGGAATAATTTAACCCCGGCGAGATAGAGGAAGAGGCCACAATGGCAATAGCTAGGAAGGAAATCACAATCCATCTCAACAGAACCGGGCCCAAAGAGCAGGACCTAACCCAACACATGTTGGGAACAACACAACCATAGCAGGGCAAAACACAATTCCACCAACCACAAATCAGATCGTCCAGACGGGAGCTGATATTCAGAGGAACCAGGAAGAGTTGCATCCTGATAAAGGAAGGCATGCTGAACCTGGTTCATATAAAAGAAGATATAGTCGGGGTCAATACAATAACAGCCCCTTCACAAGCGAGATACTGAATGCTCTTTTCCCGGAAGATTTCGATTCAGCACGATTACCAAAATATGATGGAAGCCAAGACCCACAGGTTCACATCGATGCTTTCGACACGAATATGTATATCCGAGGGATAGATGAGCCTCTTATATCTCGGATATTTGCCATCACCTTAACTAGGGCAGCACAGGCATAGTGCTCAAACCTCCCTGCCAATTCAATCAGCTCCTTCGAGGAGTTCGGGCAGCGCTTCCTCCTTAATTTTGCCACAAGCAAAAAGCACCCGAAATCTGAGTTCGCACTCAGAAAAATACGCCAAAGTCCAGGAGAAACCCTCAAGAAATACCTCAATCGATTCAAAGATGCTGCCTTGTAGGTGCCAGACCTACCGGAAAATGTCCATGTTCACCTTATTGTGGCCGGCTTGGACGAAGCTTCAAGATTGGCCAAATCAGTTTACAAAGTTCAAGTAAAAAAACTGGAAGAATTCAGAACCCGATCCAAAAAATACTTGGAACTCGAGCAAATGGAGATAGCAAACGGTCAACCAGAAGAAGGAAAGGGAATAAGCCCAAAAGGGAAGAATCCGGTGCCGCAATCAAGAGATCAGGCCGACTTCAAGAAAAAAGAAAACAGACCCTGAATATCCGATTTTCGAGATCGTGTTGGAAGGTATGACAAATACACACAACTGAATGCTCCGCGCTCTCAAATATGGAGGGAAGTAGCCATGACGGAGATGAGGAAGGTGGATAGACCCCGACCTATATTTAACAGAGGAGGGTTGGACAAATCCAAATATTGCGCATTTCATGATGGCAGATTCCGACAATATGTGATCCAGACACAGGGATCCAAGAATAACAAAAGAAAATTTTAAAACAGAAAAAGAAACAGAAGCCCAGCTCCGGAAAACAAGGGCCCGGAGAGCAAAATCCCGGCAAAGGGATCTAGTCATGAGGAATTCCCGGAAGTAGCCTTTGAGTGTAATGTAATCAGTGGGGCTCTTGGTGGAGGCGGTGACACGATGAATGCCAGATGGAAATACTTAAGGGAAGTCCTCTCCGTTCGAGATCGCCCCACTTTTAAAGAGACTCAAAATACACCAGATCCCACTTTGTTATACTTTACAAAGGAGGATATGCAAGGAGTGATGCCGGGACATGTAGATGGTTTGGTTATTGCTGGAACCCTAGTCAATTGCTGGGTTAAAAAAATCTTCGTAGATGCAGGAAGCTGTGCTGACATTATATTGTGGGACGCATTCAAAAAAAAATCTTGATGAGGAAGATCTCATCCCTTGTAAAACAATGCTGATAGCCTTTAACGGACAACACACCACTCCGAAAGGTTATATAGACCTGAGGTTGACACTAGGAACAAAACAAGCGTTCAAATCAGAACGGGTGCGGTTCATAGTAGCCGATTTTCCGTCAGAATACAACATAATCTTAGGAAGACCAACAATACACCACTGGGACATGATGGTTTCCACCAAACATCAGAAGATCAAAATGGTGAGTAGTATGAATGACATAATCACCATTTGTGGTGATTAGAAGGAATCGCGAGGATGTTATTTCGATACTATCAAAGAAAGCAAAAGCGGACCTTCAAACCTTCCTCGGATTCATCCTGGAGATTAACATGCAAAAAATGTAGCTTCTCAACACCAAGGAAAGTCGGTTAACGTTGTAGAACTCAACATGAGGGAGGAAACGATTCCACAACCAGAACCTGATGGAGAGTTAGAAGATTTATTACTGGGGGATGAACCCGGCCAGTACACGCGAATTGGTAAATCCATCGACCCCCTACTCAAAGTAGAGATTGCCAAGTTTCTCATAGGAAACAAGGATGTCTTTGTCTGGACTTCATCTGAAATTCCGGGTATAAACCAAAATTTTGTTGTCACAAGTTGGCGGTCTATCCGGGATCAATTCCAATTTCACAAAAGAATAGGATATTGGGACCCGAACGCCAACAAGTCTTAGAAGAACATGTCAAAGAACTATTGGAAGCCGGTTTCATCCGTGAAATTCAATATACAACATGGTTAACAAATGTTGTGATGGTGAAAAAACCAAATGGCAAATGGAGAGTTTGTACTGACTATACAGACCTAAACAAAGTCTGTCCTAAAGATTCTTATCCCATGCCCAACATAGATCAACTGGTGGATAACTCGGCGGGTTTTCAGCTTCTATCCTTCATGGATGCATATTCAGGTTATAACCAAATTCCAATGTATCCAGAAGACCAAGAAAAGACAGCTTTCATTGCCGAAAAAGCAAATTATTGCTATAATGTCATGCCATTTGGCTTGAAGATTTCAGGGGCAACATATCAAAGAATGATGAATAAAGTCCTTGAGGATCAGCTGGGTAAAAATGTCGAAGTGTATTTGATGACATGATTGTAAAGTCCTTCTGCGCTGCCACGCATATCCAGGATTTGGAGCAGACCTTTAAAAAACTCAGGGCGTACTGCATTCGCCTAAACCCGGCTAAATGCGCATTTGGAGTTCCTGCAGGAAAATTCTTGGGCTTCATGTTAACTCACCGCGGGATCGAGGCTAATCCTGAAAAATGCAGGGCGGTTCTAGACATGAAGGAACCACGAAACAAGAAGGAAATGCAGCAATTAACAGGAAGAATAGCGACATTAACACGATTTCTACCAAAGTCGGCTGAAAATGCCCTCCCATTTTTCAAGTTATTGAAAAAGGAGGCAGCAGAAAGTTGGAATCCAGAATGCCAAATGGCGTTCGATAAGCTGAAGCAATGTTTAACAACCCCACCAGTACTGTCAAAACCCGAATTGGGAGACATCCTAATCCTATACCTAGCTGTAGGAGAAGAAGCAGTAAGCGTGGTCCTGATTAAGGAAATTGATGAAGGCCAAAAGCCGATTTACTTCATCAATAGGGCGTTGCAAGGCGCTGAGCTCCGATATCAGAGGCTGGAAAAAGTAGCATATGCGTTGCTAGTCACGGCAAGGAAATTACGGCCCTATTTCCAAGGACACCAGATCAGGGTTCGCACTAATCAACCTGTTCGACAGGTGTTGCATAAACCAGACCTAGCTGGAAGAATGGCTAATTGGGCAATTGAACTCAGCGAGTATGATATAGTCTATGAAAGCCGAAAGGCTATCAAATCACAAGCCCTAGTCGACTTTGTGATGGAGATGACTCCAATACACCAAGAACAAAGCCAAGTCACAGATGCCTGGAAAGTTTATGTTGATGGATCATCCAACAGAAATGGAAGTGGAGCTGGGATCATACTTGAAAGTCCAGAAGGGGTTACCATAGAGCACTCCTTCAATCTGGGCTTCCCAAACTCAAACAACCAGGCAGAATACGAAGCATTGATAGCAGGTTTGATGCAAGTTAAAGAACACGGTGCTAGAAATGTGGTGGTGTTCAGTGATTCGCAATTAGTTACATCTCAAATAGAAGGAAAATATCAAGCCAAGGGTCCCCTAATGATGAAATACTTGCATAAAGTAAAGGAGTTGATGGCTGACTTCAACGCAGTACAGATCAATCATATACCTCGAGGAGAAAACTGCCGAGCAGATATCATATCAAAGTTGGCCAGCACAAAAAATCCGGGAAATCATAGGATGGTGGTACAACAAAGCCTAGCCACGCCGAGTTGCGTAATGATCATCACTGAGGCAACGGATTGGAGGCATCCCATAGTGGAGTATCTCGAAAGGGGAACAAAGTCGGATGATGCACAAGAATCTCGCAAGTTAATCAGGGATGCGACACAATATACGATGGTAAATAACCAGTTGTTTAGAAAAGGGTTACACACCCCAATGTTGAAATGTCTGAATTCCAAGGACGTTGAATACGTCCTGTCAGAAATTCACGAAGGAATCAATGGCCATCATATGGGTGGCAAAGCTCTGGCAAGGAAAGCTCTATGAGCTGGTTACTATTGGCTAACTATGGAAGCAGATTCTAAGGAACACGTGAAAAAATGTGACAGTTGCCAAAAGCATGCTAAGCACATTCTCTCACCGCCGGAAGAAATGAAGTACATCTCGGCTCCATGGCCCTTCTTTAAATGGGGAATGGATCTTCTGGGACCTTTCAAAGCAGCTGAAGGGCAATTAAAATGGCTAATCGTGGCAGTAGATTACTTCACAAAATGGATAGAAGCAGAGCCAGTCGCCACTATCACCTCAGCAAGGGTGCAGAAATTCTTTGAGAAGAACATCATTTCCAGATTTGGAAAACCAGCTGAAGTGATTACAGACAATGGATCACAGTTTGTTGATAAAAAATTCCAACAGTTGATGAAAGACTTTCATATTACCCATCGTCTCGCTTCTGTCGAACACCCACAATCAAATGGACAAGCTGAAGCAGCAAACAAGATAATTGTGGATGGCCTCCTGAAATGAATGACAGATGCTAAAGGAAGTTGGGTTCAATAGCTGCACTTTGTCCTTTGGGGATATAGAACAAGTACTCAAACATCAACGGGGGAACCCCTTTTCGACTAACATACAGTTGTGAGGCTATGATCCCGGTGGAAGTCGGAGAAACTTCTTGGAGACGAATGAACAATATGACACAAGGCGAACAGTAGAACAGTCAATTGCTTACTGCCGAGTTTGACCTCATCGAGGAAACTCGGGTTCTGGCTCATTGCCGAGATAAGATGGCCAAACAACAAATGGCGGCCATGCACAACAAGAGGGTACGACCAAGAAGTTTCGAGGTCAACGATTTGGTCCTCAGAAGAGCAGATATTGGAAACCGAAATGCACGTGAAGGTAAATTGGCTGCAAATTGAGATGGGCCTTACCGAGTTCAGCACAAACTCATAAAAGGAGCTTATATCCTGGAAACAATAGAAGGCAAGCCAATTAAGAGAACATGGAATGCAGACAAGTTAAAGATATATTACAGCTAAAAGACTTTTAGCAGTTTTATAGATGAAGTTATCCTCTATTAGGGATTATTTAAAAGCCAAATATGCTGGCAATATCCATGTAATACTTGAACTGATAATAAATAAATGAGGAATTACTTCTTATTAAAGATTTGTTCTTATTTGTTATTAGTATCGTACACAATCCATGGTATAAGATGCAATCGGCCAAAATGACCCTGATCAGGTCAAAATGCCCATCATTTTTTGGTTTCAAAAAAGAGGGGAAGGTATTGTGATTGCCTTTACCTTGGAAAAATTTAAACACAGTTACATCCGAAATGACGAAGCATTTTATATGCAGATTTAGCTTATATAACTAAGTCAAAAAACATGCGTCATGAATAATGGCAAAATCGGAATCCGTCTAAATGCTTTGACCTCGGCCAGGTCATATAAACCAGACTCATATAAATATGAGGGTTTTCAAAATGTAGACGTCATCAAAACTTCGGTTAAAATAGCATGTTATAAAATGAAAACCGGATATAAAACCTGCAATATTCATTACATGTCAAAAAAGGCTCTTAAAAGCCCAAAACAAAATACTCAAAAAACAAAAAATGTTAAGAAGCAGAAGGTGGACGAATGCTTGCTTCGTCGCCTTTTTCCACTACGACCTTATCTTCACCCTATGTTCGTGTAGTTGAGTCGCACGGCGGGGATTCTGGAGGGCAACCAACGATAGCACCGTTACTCACATAAGCCTGAGGATGGATGCCGTGGGTGACAAATTGGAGATCCGGATTTACAACTTGGAGTTAGCTAAGAGCGTTATTAAAAGAACCAGTTATTGCCTTTTCCAGCTCGCTCCGGTACGCTCGCGCAACAGATTCAATATCCTCCAGTTTTGCTTCAATACTTTCAAACTTCAGCTTAAACTCTGTCAAGGATTTATGATTAAAATCATGCACGGATTTAAGATCTTTATATTCCTTTTGGAGCTTAGCAAGAGCCTCCCTAATTGTTGAAAGATCTTCCACGACTTTCTCCTTCTCCTCCTTCACCAAATTCAAATCGGCTGTAACCTTGGCTTTCTCTACTTGACAAGCCGTCAAATCATTGAAAGTACGGAGGTAGTCATTTTTCAAAGACAACAAAGGTCTCACCATAGCCGACATTTTCATGCAACCTATCTCCATTTCTTCCAATTCCTTGATCTGCGTAGTAGTAAAAGGGGACGAATTAAAAAAGATTTCAGGAAGACAGATAGCATCCCGAAGAGGATTAGTTATCCCTGACTTCCAAAGAATATGCTTGGAAATCCCAGAAGATGGTGGAGGCATAATAACAGCTGGAATCGTTGAAGGAACAATCGGGTTCCCCTTATCCGGCTTCCCCTTCGTCTTGTCACCAACTGTTTTGGTTTTCTCAACAGGAGATTTTTTGGGGTGCTCTTCTGAAGCCTTCTGCTTTTTGTTAGGGGGATCCACAGATTTCCCGGCAACACACCGACTCAAAACTGATAACCAACTGGGTTGATCATTCTTTTTACTTTGCTGATCATCTTGAGCTTGACCTGCCATGTTGGGAACTGCAAAGCAAACGTTAATCACAGCCACAAAATATCATAAAACAATTAATGATGCAAGGATAAACATACTCGATTCCACGTCAAGCTCTTCTTTGGATTTATAAATCAATGAGGCAACACTAGCCGGTTTACGAGATTGTAGGTAACTCCCTATGGCAATTGCTGTGTTGATATCAGAAAGACTTAACTCGGACTCGCTAAAGCGATAGCTTGTGGGGGGAAATTGGAAATGATCAGACGAACAACATAAAGGAAACTTTCCCTCTACATCCTCGGTACCACAATTACTAAGGAACCACACATCTTTACCAGGATGTGTTGAGACTTTAAAAAACTGGTCTTTGAAATTTTTGAAAGACTCAGTATACACTCGAAACAACCTACGACCTGGAACACCACGAATAGTAACCCATCCCTTCCGTTCGGGTGGTTCACGACCGGTCCGACATGAAACAACTTGAAAGAAATAAAAAAAGACATAGACAGAAGGTGTTAGCGTCAGATATGCACAAAAATGCTCAAATTCTTTTACGAAACCCCATCCATTGGGATGGAGTTGGGTGGGGGATATATGCAAGTGGTTAAGAATTTCTACTTGAAACTTGGTTAAAGGAAATCGAACACCCAATTGGGTTATCACATCACGGTAAAAGAAAAAGGAGCAAGAATCCCCTTCTGCTCCTCCGGAACAAACCAGTTCATCTTCTGCTGGAGGACGAATGTCGTAATTCTCTAATTGCCCAACGGGAAGGCTAGCCACGTCATCCGAACTCATCTCGGATGTTGTATTTAGCACTTCATATGTTACCCAAGGAAACCGAGAAACTAAGGAAGTAGGGGGAGACTCAAAACATGACTCGGTAGAACCCGACTCATCTACACCTTCTTCAGGGAAACATGCCATTAATACCTAGAAATGAAAAACAAGAAAAGGCGATCAGATGAGGATGTATATACCTGAATTAAAAGTGCTATCAGACGAATCACTAGAAGATGACGATGACGACAAATCAAAAATCATAACTGGCTCATTGGCCCAATCAGATGGAGGGGCAGAACCCGGGATGCTCCCATGACGGTAACTAGCCAGTGTTGATTCGGCTAAAGAATCACATCCTTGTTGGATAAGTTGAGAGCTTAGATAAACGCAAGAGTAGCAAGGAACATCCTTGGAAGAAGAGAGAGAATGACAGGAACCTTCAAGGATAGAAGGCTACACGACCCCTTCGGCCACTTTTCTGCGATCTTGAACCACGGTATCCGCGAAGCATGGCTTCCCGTTTTTCCTCTTCGGTCCTGGGAATTCCCCAAAGCCAAAAGTGGGCACCAGAAGGAATGTTTTCCAACAAATTAGAATCTATCTCATTCTTTTCTTTACAACGTAAAACTGGAAAGGAAAGTCTTTCTCTTCCCATTTTACGTATGAGAGTTAAAGACACTTGAAAGGAAAATACCACGACTGGTAAAATATCAGCAACTCTCCAAAGACAGAAAATGAAGATGAAACAAGGATGATGCAAAAACACATATAAATGCAACTAAGGAAGGCAGAGCACAGCACACAAGCAAGAAAAAGCAAAATGCAAGGGCCTTAGAAATACCTGATTATGGAGGATGTGTGACAGGATTGGTAATTTGCAGCAAAATGAATGACAGAAACCACGAAAATTTGTGAGGGGAAATGAATGAAATGACAAACACAATGAAAGGAAATAGAAATGAACTACAGGAAGACCAAAGAACAAGGTTATTGAGGTCATTTTACTCCCATTAGGTCCATCGTATGTGACAATCGCCACAATCGCGAGTGGAGATTGCAACGGTTTGGAATAGCAAAAGTTATAATCGCCCTATCACCTCAAAAGGCAATGATCCGACGCATAAAATGATGATATTCATAAATGTGCACGATAAACGAGACTTCACAAGATAGCTGCAGCACGCAAAGGCATACGAGCAACGACGCGTGGCCAAACGTACAGTTGGCAAAACACAAAAAAACAAAGAACAAGCATCTTCCAAAACTGAGTTATAATCCAAAAAGCAATTCGATTATAACAAGAAACCCGACAAATCTACAGTATATCCACACCGGGTTAACATTTAAACCTACCGATATAAAGGGATAATTAAGTAAACGCGGGAACAAAAAGCTTTACATATCCACACTACGTACACCCAGGCAACCCGGATACACAGATAGCCTGGCTGAGGGGCAACTGTTATGGACCTGTACGAAAAGCCCATATAATCGGCCCATTTAAACAACCCGGCGACATGCAACTCGGCTACAGACAACCCGAAGGTAACGAAATGGATCACATTAAAGACGTAAAACTCACAATACGTTACCACTCGGTAACGGCCGACCAGCTGTAATGACCGTCGCGTCATGACAGCTCAGATCCACGTGCAAACCTCGTACATCAGCCCCTATAAATGAAAGGGCGATTGACGGTAAAGACACACTCAATTTTGACTCACGATCATCACTATACTATGACCACAATCACACACTTTACTTGATATTTAGCGATCAAGCTAGATTCAAGGGTATCTTTACAATAGATATTCCTGAACAAGAGCATTACGATCCAGATTAATCTGTCAGCCTAATTGGGTTGAACATTCCTGTCTCTAAGACAAAACAACAATTACCTCTTGTTGGCGCAGATCTCTGGGATGATGCTTCTCACACTTGAGTCCTTTGTATCGCAACACGAACTCACGAACTATTGTGTCACAACACGAACATATCTCTTCTGTTATGGTAAACCTTCTAAACTATATCTCAAGGGGAAAGGGAAGTGTCTATGAAGCACCGACACTTCACAAACCCTGACGTGTCGTGTCCGACACTTCTCGACACTCTCGGACACCCCGACACCCCTGACACTTCAACACGCGTTATAAAAATTCAAAAAAAATTTCAAAGGTTGCGTTGCGTTGAGTTTTTAATTCTAGTTATTAGATTCATTGTACTGCGATTACCATTTTATTTAGTTTAATATAAATATTTGGGATACCTTATGTTTCTTTGCAAAATTTATGAATATTATAAGTTTAGATTCATTTTTTGTTAAATTATTGAATATTAAATATAATATACACTACATAAATTAAAAATATTATTTAATATCAAAACGTGTCCTAACGTGTCGAAATCTAACATTTGTTAGAATTAACGTGTCGGAGTGTCGTGTCGTATCGTGTCACGTGTCCCGTGTCGGTGTCGGTGCTACATAGGGAAGTGTGTGGGCACTATTCAGATCTGAGCTTGCCTCTCTTTTCCAAATGACCTCAAAGGCTGATGACTTAAGTGATAGTTTTTATATAGGTTCCAAAAAAACTTAGATCTAATCTCATTGGGCTCTTCTTATAGTTTTAGCCCATTTGAGCTTTAGTAAAAGAGCACAAACCCAACAAAACCCATCATTTATTCCCAGTTTCCCACCACTTATAGGGATAAATAAATTTCATGTAGTAGGAATAGCCCTCCTCTTGTGTTAGTGAGAGTTTGATTTCCGTGTTAATATTTTCTTTCATTTTTCTTTTTTATTTAAACTAATGGGCCTACTTGGATGTATATGTAGGAGAAAAGCTCCTCTCATGTTGCATGAGAAAATGCAACCCCCACTCATAATGTAAATTAAAAATAGCCATAAAACAAGATTCATTTTGATTATGGGCTTGTTTAGTTTTGAATTTAAAACATAAATTAGCTTAAAAGAAAATATATAAAATATAATTTGAGCTTCTTAAACAAGCAATTTATGTTCTAGCTAGTTATTAAGCAACACCCAAACATAAAAGGAAGTTATCCATTTTGAGGTTAAAGAATGATGTAGATATTCCAGGCTTGAACAAGATTACCTTCCGTGAAGGATGCACGTGATTTATTAAAAAAAAAAAAAAAGGCATGCTTTGAGATGCTACATATACATATTGTTAACGGATGGAAAATTATTAGGTGCAAGTAATGGCGGATCTATAAATTTTGATTTATGTCCGCACATCATGGGCTGGGAGTTCTGGAACGGCGCTCCGATATTTTTTTTTAAAGAAAATTTTAAATGTATTAAAAAATAAAAGAATATAAATAAATCAATTTAACAAAAGAATATATTTTTTTAGAAGCATTCCACTTTCCACATGAGAAATCAATGCATATAACATGCCCATATTTAAAATACTAAATACCAAGATTTATTGTTACGTTTTCAGTGTTGTTGTTAATTGATAAATAGTTAGGAAATAGAGTTTAGAGGCGAATACTACTTCTGTTTTTATTTTTCTGGTTGTTGTTGTGGGTAAATCAACGAGCGTTGGATGCTTTGAAAAATTATATACATAGATTTCATGTCCGCACTTGCGGTGAGGGGCGCTACCTAGGTCCGCCACTGGGTGCAAGAATCAAAGATAAAGTTTACAAGTTTATCTTTACCAGTTAACGCAATCATAAATCTAAAATTGTAAAATAAAAAGAAGAAAATATTCTTAGAAATTAACATATTTCACATAGAAAATTATTGAGATATTTACATTTTATTCCAACTAGTTTTGCTTTCATACTCATTCTCCAACCTATGCTCATTTATTATCCTGATAAGGACGATAGTTTCTTCAAAAATACGTTTCATATACCCATTCTTAAAAAGATAATGAAATAAACCGAGTGCAAAAGGAAACCATGATAGTTGAGGAATTCTTTTTTCCCACCTTCCCTTCTTCTGTCACGAGCATGTGGAGGTAGTGCTAGTGCATGCCAACTGCCACCAATAAATAAATAACACCCCCACATGCTTATTATTGAAGCATATGATACCAAGTGGTACAAAATTCATGACGTTATGGCAAGGAAATTTCAAAGGACAAAAACACCAAATGAAAATGGATAAATATTGGAAAAGTCTAGAAGGCAACCCCATATGGTCTTCCTCTTTTGCAATGACGGATATGCCCTTATAACATAATTATTAAGGCATGAGATGAGATTAACGGCTTTTTCCGACTAACATTATTTTGGTATGAAGAATATTTGTACTACACTACTACTTATATATAGTATTATATATGTTTGGATTATAATTGGTTATATATAGTGTGTTTGGACTTTAATTGGCTATGAAAATTGATTTTTATCTACAAATAACATATTTAGCAAAACTATGGTTGGGCTATATTTGAACATTCCTTTAGCTTCATCGTTTTGGTGTTTACTAAATATAATCTCAACAATGTATTAGTACTTTTTGGAAATGCGCTTTGAGAAATGGCAGAATTACAGAGCTAAAAAATTTTGTGATAGGAGATGAAATCTCAAGTGTAAATTTTTTTTGTAAGTATAACTATCTATATAATCACAAGAACAAAAATGATATTCACAACTAATTTTTTTTTTTTTTTAAGAATTTAAAAGAAGACGACCACTGTTTATATAATAAAAAATATAAATAATACTTAGAACATGGAAGGATGGAATGAAATTAGATATTAAGACATAAATATGTAGATGTTACATTAGCACTATTCCCCTCCCCCTTAATGGTATCTCTGTTTCCAAATAGTTTGTTCCTTAATATTCCAGTTTGATTTACATTAAAAATATATAGTAATCACTTCACTACTTTTCAGGAACAATGGATGATGAAACAGCCATTCTCATCTCCATGACTTTCTTGTGAGAATTGGAATGCAAGTAGCTAACAAAAGTAGGACTCTTTGCTGGCCTATACTCTGGCAACAACCTACCAGATTTGTACCTCACCCCACATGCATTGCATAGTGTCTTTGGACCCAATGGTCCTGCCCTCCATTGTGGGGTCTTCTGAGCCAAACAATGGGTGCATTTCCTTGGAATTTGATGCTGCCCATTATTGTTAACATCAAGCTCAGAAGAATCCCCCAAGCTCTCCTTCTCAATCCCCCCCTTTTCAACTTCTCCAACTTTAGTTACCCCTTCATGCTTATCCTTCTTAGGGACAATGAGTTCACTATCAGCCAACCAATAAGCCTGTTTAAGTAAAAGAGGGTCTGAACTCAATCCATTGTCACTTTTTGGGCTTAAAAGGTGTGACCAAATGTCTTTGGTTCTAGGGGCTGAAAGCCTTTTCCTCTTGCTTCTGGCCTTCCCAGGCACTGCAAAATTTTGCAAAGGAGATTGATTTTGCTGGGGTCTTTTCATTGTGCTTGAAGGTTTGGAGCTTGTGCTTGTAGTTTGAACACTAGCTGGTGCCAAGAGGCAACTTGGCCTACTGGAAAAACAGTCTTCCACATACACTGACAACCATTCCATGCCAAAATCCACTTCCTGCATACACTTTTGGTATTTAAAAAATGCAAAATTAAATAGGAACAATAGACATAAAGCTGCATAATAAGCATATAGAAACACTTTAAATACACCAAGAAACATTAAAGTTACAACCTTTATAAAGTATTAGCATATTATAAAAAACAAAAAAGGACCCCCTTTCTTTCTCATCAGTGTAAAATCAAGAAGGAGCTAGTGGGGCATGCAAGAAAATTCATATGGTAGAACTTGGAAAGAATTAGCAGGGCAAGTGGTTTTTTTATCAAGAACAGTGCCAAAAACATAAAGTTTTAGAATGAACAAAACAACATAGAGCATAGACTTACTGTGTTCTGAGCAGAGAAAAGGTCATCAAGGGTAGAAAGCTCTTGCTTACACTCACCGGAAAGTGATATATTCCGGCAAACATCCATGACCATAAGCAAGAGAGTGGAACTGAGAAGAATGAAGAGAAAACAATGCCAAGTTTGGTGTTACATTTCACAACTGTGTCTCAGTGCTCTCTTTATGGTCCTTAGAGTTTTTGTCGGCAGATAAATGCTAAAGAAAACAAATCAAATTTTTTTGAGGAATCAGTTTGAAAATTAATATATGGGTTTAATGTTTACTGGAGAAAAAAATTGTTCACATAAAAAATGAGCGGATTTCACGTTAAAGAGAAGAGAAAAAAAAAAATTAATGAAACTCATTCAATTTTATGTGAATGTGGTAGAAAAAAAAATTTAGTAGCAAAAACAAAAATATTTTTTTTGAATATTTCTTATGTTATAGGAGATAAATTTATCTCCTACACATACATAAAAGTGTGGGAAAACGTATGAATCCATAAGAGCAATTCTCATGTTGTGACATTTCGATTTACGTGCAATTTTTTTTTTTTAAATAAATATGGGACCCACCACTAGTTGAGTCACAATATGAGAATTGAATTATCATGCAACATGAGAAAATCAAATCCCTAAAATAAATTACCTCATCAGATAAATTACCTCATCAGAAATATATAAGTGTCCCATGTAGACACTCACCCATGAACATCTCTCAATTTACATTAACATGTTTACCCACAAGGTCACTTATTTTTGTATCTCGACCTGATGTTATGCAATTTGCTTCTTCCTTTTTTTATATAAGGGAAATGTTTTTCTCATCTTACATGAGATAATTTATTTCATGTAACACATAAAAAATAGGTGGGATCTATTTTTTCTTTTCTCTCTCCTCTCTTTAATGGGTCCTACCCATTTTTTATCTCATACAACATGATAAAAATATTTTCCTTTATATAAATATAGAGTAAGCTATAATTTGTTTGGTATAATAAGTACAATATTTTATTTGTCCTTGATTGGATATTCAACCTTTTAAGTTATATATTTTTTAAAGTTCTTCTGTTACTACTTTCACATCATGATTTTTTAAATTTGAATTATTTTAGTATATGATATTTTTCATGTTTAACTTTTTTTTTTATATTTTATGTTTTTTAATGTTTGTTTTTTAAAACATCATTAAATTGTATTATTTATAATAAATTATAAAAATTCATAATTTGAATAAATTTTTTTAATGCTATTGTGTTACATAGTTATAATTTTGTTTTATTTCAATCCTACAAGTTTTAATAATAAAAATATTTGAATAAATTATTGTCAAACGATAGAAATGTGGAAAAGGTAATACTTTTACAATATATTTTGCCTCTTTTTCATTATTTTTTCTCTTTCCTATTTCTCTTTTTAAATTTTTGTTTACTTTATGTCGCAGCTCAAGTAATTAAAGTGTTTGTACAACATTAGCTGTTAGGAATTAAGACAATTTTAATAGCAAACAAGAATAATCCTAACTGATACAGGTAACAGTGAAAAAAAAAAAGCACACTAACAATCATGGGAGCAATTTGCAATTATTTGTTCTCATTGTAATGAAAAAAAATAATAAAAAAAAATGTCTATTTTCCACAACAGAGAACTGCAGTACTATTTTTTTTTTCTCCCTTTACACTTTTCCTTCGTTTACTATCCTATCAAAAGATGCATCGGCCAGATGCACACTGGTTATGGCAGTGTGCATGCAGTCTTAGATTCCTTAAGAATAATTTTTAATTTGCGACAGGTTTGACCGGCCTGAATTATAGTACAAAAGAGATTTTCAGTATTATAGATGTAATGAGATCTTTTTTACCATTATGCCTCTAATTAAATAAGGAGGAGAGATATTTTTACTATCAAAGTTTTCTACTACCACTTCACTATCTAATCACCATTGGATCAACATTTTCTTTTTTTTCAAAAACTTTTTAACATTTTCTCTCTTTGATCCAATGATGATTAGATAGGTAGTAAGTTAGTAGTAGAAAATATTGGTAGTAAGAATATCCTCCCTCTTAAATAAGATTAACGATATTTTTACTACCAAATTTTTCCACTACCAATAGGGGTGGCAAATCGTGTTCGTGGGTCGGGTTCGGGTCGACCTGTGTCTAACACGAACACGAATAGATTCAACCCGAACACGACCCGATTAATTATTAGTGTCAAAATTCTCAACCCGAACACGACCCACTTTTTCTGCGGGTTGACACGACACGACCCGAAAAATCTTATAATATAAGTGTGATCCGTTTATTACACGACTCGCCCCAAAAAAGCACCAAATCTGATTGCAATATAACAAAAAAAAAATCTTCAATAAAAAGAAACCTAGAGTGTATATTTTTTTTTATATCATTCAATAAAATTACCATAATAACCTTGAAAAAATACAAAAAAAATTATATTTGCGGGTCAGAACGGGTTCACGGGTTGACCCGTGACCCGACACGAATATTTTCGTGTTATATTTTTCCAACCCGAACACGACCCATTTATTAAACGGGTTGACCCGAACACGAAAATTTCGTGTCGGGTCCGGGTTGGGTTGGCGGGTCGTGTCTTAAATTGCCACCCCTAACTACCAACTTACTACCTATCTAATCATCATTATATTAACATTTTCTCTCTTTTCATAAATTTTTTAACATTCTTTATCTTTGATCCAATAATGATTAGATTGGTAGTAAGTTGGTAGTGGAAAATTTTGGTAGTCAAAATATCCTCCCTCATTAAATAAAAGATAATTAATTTTCCCCTCATCTAATATATTCTATCAATTTGTCCTTGTTTGATTATTAACTGAAAATTTAATCAATTACATCACAGGCATAATCGATTACATATTCGGAAAAAAAAAACCTCAACTGTTTACTCCATTATGTAATCGATTACACTACACTAGTGTAATCGATTATATAATGCCCATAAATCCTACATTTATATGTCTTGGTCTTATTTCATTTATACTCGTTTTTGCACCAAAAACTCTATCGTTCTAATCTCTAATCCAATTCATCAAGAAGCTATCTCATCTCACCATCTCTGAAGTCTTAATCTTGTGAAATCATTATTATTACACTTACATATTCCATTTTTTGGGTAAAATTCAAACTCAAACCAAATGCTAGTCCTAATTTCGTGTGAAAAATGAGCTCAAGTTCAAACACCTATGTTACACTTATGTACCACAATGGGAGGCATTTTGAAGGTCTCAATGGTGTCCAATTTGAAGAAAAAATTGGGGCTATAAGACAACCAATACATTTATGAGTTGATAGCTAGGGTAGAGACTATAGTTGTTAAGGATATTGTATACTACATTGATAATGATATATGTGATGATGAAGATGTGGAGTGTGTCATAGATGTATTTGCTGACCAAAAATTACAAAATTTTATTAAGATAGATGTTGAAGTTGATTCTGGTCAGTCTTCATATTTACCTATGCATATAAGAACTCCAATATTTTTTGGTTAAGAATACAAAGTTGTTGGTTTATCTGCACCTGCACAAGTGTTAAGTCAGATAATATTTCGGAAGGGAGATGAGGATGGGGAGGAGGATATGGATATCGATGAGGAGGGAGAATCTGAGAGTGTTATTCCACTAAGTGACACCTCAGATACTAGCGTGGAGGGTGATTTTGACGCTGATATGAACCCATTAAACCTGAGTTCCTCGGCTATGTCACCACTTCATGTTGACTCAGTTAATAGTAGTAAGTTAGTAAATTTCAATTTTTATTTAACATTTCATATTTGTGTTGTTATTGCTTCTAATAAAAATATCATGCTTTAGATGTAGGGCCAAAGATTGAGCCATTTTGGAATGAAAGCCACCGTTATTCTTTCATTAACTGGGAACATCCTAATGACGAGATGGAGATGTTGTATGGTGACGATGAATTGGACGGTGGTTGGCAATTAGGGGTTCCATTATATGTGCAACATGAGTTTCGTTCCAAATCTGAAATGCAACATGTCGTGAAATTACATTGTATGAAGAGTCCTCGGACAACCATAATTGCAAAAAGCGATTAGTATAGATTTGTGATGAAGTGTCGAAATCATGATAACAGTGACCAAAATGCCACTATTCACCAATTTTATATCCAAATGCCACGCGAACAATGTTATTTTCCAATATGCTACGCGGGCAAGTTCGCTACTGGGTGTAACGAACTAGGTGATAATTAATACCCCTCTGTTCTGACAAAAATAAAACCCGTGGTAGTATCATAGAAGTTCGCTGGGGTAATAGCGAACTAAGTGTGTTCTAATAATAAATGAAAGTAAGTTTCCAGGACTTGGTTATTTATAAGGCCTAATCGCTTTTCAACATCATCTTTCGCTTTCCAAAGCAAAGGTAAACGACTAACTAAGCAAAGCACTAGCTACGGTCAGACTTAGACAAGCCTTGATAGGAAGGAGAGGGATTATATTGGGGGAAATTGGACCGCATTTTTTGGTAGTTGGAAAAAAAGAAAAACAAAAAAACAAAAGGGGTTTTGTGAATAAAAAATGTTTTTGAAATATTGTTTTAACTTTTAAATTACTATAAATTTTGTTTTGCATAATTAATTTAAAAACAAAAAACATGGATTCGTCAATAATTCAAGGTGGAAAAGTGCTATATATGTATATGTTCGGACTTTCACGTCACATCTATCAATACAAGCAATAATGACAAAAACAAAGCACTAGCTACGGTCAGCCTTAGACAAGCCTTGATAGGTACCTTTTAGGCACATAGTTCGCTACTTAGTGTAGCGAACTTATGAGTATATGACATATACTTCAATAGTTATTTTTACTTAGTTCGCTATTACTCCTAACGAACTTCTATGATACTGCACATGTTTTGTTTTTGTCAGAGCATAGGGGTATTAATTGTCACCTAGTTCGCTACACCCAGTAGCGAACTAGATGGCAACCAGAAGCACGCCACATCAGCAAATCGAGTTCGCTGCCTGCTGTAGCAAACTCGACACGTGGGATTTTGGAAAGTACTACTGTTCGCGTGGCATACTAGTAAAAAAGTGACCAATGTGTGGTATATTGATCACTGTTCCCTAACAGTTGTGCCTGGTACGTGAGGGTAATCATGCCCAAGAATGGAAATACTTGGGTGGTCCGTAAGTGGGGAAAAGATCACACTTGCCTGAACTAGGGTCTTTAGACAGCTAGATTCAAAGGTTATATGTGCAACCATTATGAGTATGTATTGTATGATGTGCAGTTACATATGGTTTGTTTGTTATTTATTTACTGAAAATTATTTATTGATAATATTGAGAATTTGCTTTATTTTTTATAGGTATCTTAAAGGAAGATCCAACTTTAAAACCAGTTCTGATACAAGAGAGGATACATCGTCTATATGGATACAATATAACCTACACGAAGGCTTGGAAGGCAAAAATGAAGGGCATTGTGAAGTTATTTGGTGACTGGGATGAATCGTATATATTCTTGCCTAATTGCTAACATACATGAGGCAATGTAATGTGGGTTCTATCTTCAAGCTTGATATATATGAATGTTTTGACAAACTTTGAGTTTATACCAACAAGGTCGTCTTTCACAGAATTTTTTGGACATTGCACCCTTGCATTGAGGCCGTCAAATACTATAAGCCTATACTTCAAATTGATGGAACTCATCTGTATGGAAAATACAAAGGAAGAATAAAAAATAAGATAATTAAATTTTTGAATTGATGATTAAATCATGGACTAGTGGAAGTTTAAGTGTGATAAAACTATGTTATTTAAAAGGGTTTAATAAAAGGCTCTTTAGTCTTTTCACATGGGGGAACACTTAAACACATGTGGCACCTCACTTAAGTGAATTAAAGGCAGACATTAAGCCATTTTAGGCTATCTTCTTCGTGGTATGCAACAAGAGAACCGAGGATGACATTTTTGAAGGAGCTTTGAAGCTTAAAATTTTATCTTGAGTTCTACTCATATTTAGCCTTAGGTTTCTACATGGAAGTTATTCCTCTCAAACTTATGAACATCTTTCCTTCCTTGTAAACTTTCTAAAAACCATTATGTGGGGAGATCATCCCCTTAGGAAGCCACAAAATTTTGAGTTCATGAGCTTTGAGAGTCGTTTTGCTTGATTGGAAACTTGTTACTTACTCCTTGTACCATTTGCAAGTGATTGGTGGTAAGCTTTCCTAGTTCCATTGAGTTCCTTGGAGATCATATTTTGAAGTTGTCTTTGAAAAATATTGAGTAATAGGGCTATTGTGAATGAGTTTGGGACCTTGCCTATGATGCATAATATGTTCACAATGTAAAATGAATGGTGATTTTCACCAAAAAAAAAAATGAATGGTGAAAAAGTGTTTAAAAATGTCATTTTGGTTGTATGAATTTTGAACCGAAACTCATGTGGAAGAAGTGTTGAAAATTTGTGAAGTGAATAATGTTGAATGATGGATTGAGTTAGGGATTGTTGGAGTAATTAATGAAGAGGTTGAGTGAGAACTTAATACATGTCAAAGCAAGCAAAATTCTCTAGCCTAGTTGGTGTGCATGTCTCGACCATAATGAGTAAAGTGAAGTTGAAATGTCTAATTTGATGTTGGGTGTTGTTTTAACATATGTTTGGTTGGATAAATGGTTAATGAGGTTAAGAGATGACTTAAAACATTTGAATGCTTGAAAATCCCCTAGGAATTTGTGGGAGCATGCCTTGGCCTTGTGAAGAGTTGGAGGGCAAATGTTGTGTTTATAATCAATGCATGTCATGGGTGAGTAGATTAACAATGTTGAATGTTAATGGAGCTAAAAGATTGGTATAATGGAATTAAAATCATCATTGGGGCATTTTTTACTTATGGCCAAAGCCATGCATAGGTAGGATAAGCTTTATGTGCTTGATTGCTTGTGTAGTCAAGTGGTGTATTGACCCTTGGTTGTATGACCTTATAGATCGGAGCACTTGAATATCTTGATGGAGGCCTAAACATGGCCTCAAGGTTTGAAACCATCAGATTCTTGTGTATCAAGAAATTGGTAAGTATGAACTTATGTTCACCATTGTGGTATTGATTAATGGTTTGGTTGATTCTAATTACAATTGGAATAATTGCCTTTGTATAGGTGATTTTGTATAATTGTATTGTGCTTGCTTTGGCATTGGAGAGCTTGGCAACGAGGATTTTGCATTGAGGTAAACTTCTTGTCCTCAGGTTAATCCCTTTATGTGTTCCACCATGCCCATTGGGATAATAATTGGAAATTGTGATCTATGATAATATCTGATAGAGTATGCTCATGCATTTGAACATGTTTGTGTGAAATATATATATATATATATATATATATATATATATATATATATATATATATATATAATGGCTAGTAGAATTGTATTGGGGGACTTCCACTAGGTAGGTCTCCTGAGGGAGTTCTAGTTGGCGCCGTGCCTTAGAGTTGTGATCCGTTTGGAGCACTCTGGGAATATCTCAGAATTTATATGATGAGGTCCCTGAACAATATCCTTGAATGGATGTTCTCGGATTTATGCCCAGTTGGTTGTTTGATTTTATGTTGTATCATATGAATATTATCATTGTATGCACATTTGAGTGAGCCATTAGGTGGAGTGGCCCTCTAGGACCCATGGTTTACTGAGATTTTCAAATCTCACCTCACGTTTTGGGCATCCACATTTTAGGTACGACTGACCGTGTGGGAGGAGCATTGGACAAGAGGCCCACCTAGGGCATTGGATGGGACATATGGAGTACATGATATTCATTGGCATTTTAGAGATATTTAGATTGATGCACATTGTAACACCCTGTGTTAACCCGGTTTGTTAACATATTATCATATTAAGCCACGCTTAATTAAAACTTTGCGGAATATCTTTTTCTTTTCAATTATGACGTCATTATCATTACCAAGTTGAATTACTTAATTCATTTTCATAAAACATCGCCTGTTTGTAAATTGCAAGAAAACTAACTGAATACCTCATATATAAATACTAAAGTGAGTATCTAAGGTCACAGATCTACAAAACATAGTCCGGACAAAAATCCTCATACATTATTACAACTTTAAGTAAACAAGACATAATCAAATCTATGTGGCATGGACAAACCCCATGCTCACCAAATAAGGAAACAAAGCCCCAACAACAGTCTCAACTCAGAAATCATAAAGGCGACAGAAAACATAAACAACAGCCAATAGCCAGTCATGATAGCATATACAACAATATCTAACTCAACTCTGGCCTCCTGCCACCCGAGGTCTCAACCCCAGGGTTCCCTGAACCTGAAATAAGCATCCCCAAACGTGGGGTGAGATCTCTAAACCAGAAATCTCAGTAATACAAGGGGTCCTCAAGGATCTTCCACCCTAAGCTCACTTACATGAGCAATATAAATTCCAAAAGCAGTAATTTCCATTATAAGTCCCAAAAGGATGCAGTGCAACAGATATTCATGTGATGTGTGTTATTACTATTCTACTGGCCAGAGAAAATGCAGGAATACGTCTATTACCCACATAGTAGTACAAGGAACATCGCTTGCACCTCACCCACAGCCTCACCATGTTGTATGCGTCAGATACTCAGGCTTACCGTATATGTGGACTGATGTGCCTCTGGCAAGTGTGATTTTTCTGTGATAAAATTGACAAGAATTGAGTCATAAGAGAGTGAATTAAATACATATTTGCTAATTATATTGATTCTTTGAATGTCAATAATATTCACCTTTTAATTGTAGTTTTACAAGGAAAATAAGTGAAGAATTATAAAAATCCTGTTAATGCAATTTTACACAGCACACTATGAGTCCCAAGCATGGCGCGGATCGGCACCAAACTGGCGCAAAACCGCGCTAGTTTATGAACTTTGCAGCGAAGGCACCAAAGTGGCGCGAGGTAGCACCAAAGTGGCGCTCCTCAGCGCAATAACACAGAAGCTTGGCGCAACCCAGCACCCACTCATGAAGAAAGCGGCGCTCCTCAGCGCAATAACACAGAAGCTTGGCACAACCCAGCGCCCACTCATGAAGGAAATGGCGCAAGCTAGCGCCGTAAGTCAGTGCATTGGCGCTAGCTAGTGCCTAAAATGAATAAAAGTTGGCGCTAGCTAGCGCCCAAGAATAGTGAAATTGGCGCTAACTAGCGCCATTTATTAGGAAGGGTGGCGCTGGGTGGCGCCAGGAGGAAAAGGAGTGGCGCAAGCTTGCGCCAATTCGGCGCCAGTTTGCGTGAACAGATCTCCGTATTTTCTGAGGGCATTTTTGGAATGAGAAAAGAATGTTATAAAAGTGACATTTGCTGAATTAGGTCAGCAGACTTTGCAGATCAGAAAAAAAGAAAGAAAGAAAGAACACAGATACAAGGTTGAGGGGCAGATCTGGAGATCGGAGGAGAAGGGCACTGGAGTTGTTCTTCGTTCTTCATCTACATCTAGTATTTCTTTATCTTTTGTTTTAATTTTATGTTGAATTTTAGATCAGCGATCAGTATGTTGATCGGCTAGATCATCTTTGTTGTGGTTAGGGTCACAAAACCTTGTGAACCCCTGATACAATGGATTGAGTTTTTATATTTATATATATATCCTTTGAATTTCGTTCCACTCTGGTTGTATTGTTATTGTTATTATTAGATCTGATCAATCTAGTAATTAATAGTAAATTTGAGGATTAGAGCCAATAAGAGGAATCTGCGGTGGTTAATCCAGAAAGGGGGTAGAACGACGGTATGAACATGATCTAGGGATAAACATAATTCATATTGTAGATGTTTTAATTATCAAGCTTTATGCTTAATTTCATATAGGGCACCTCAAGGAATTAGGGTTTTATATGGGGTTAAAGGGTTAATTCTTCAAGGGATTGAGAATTAACTACTGATATTTTTATCTGATAATTATCTAAATTTTGCGATATATATATATTAATATTTAAACTTAATCCAGAGTAAAAGGTGGGGATCATTGGTAAGTGTTCTCTAACTGCAGCGCTTTCTCATAGATTTCCAAACTTTCATCGTTGTTGATTTTCAAATAATCAAAAAGAGCAAAAATACGTTTTATTTTACAAGTTAAATTTCCACACAATCCTGACATTCGTGTCAAAAATCTCTTGGAATACTTAATCTTCAAAGGAATAGTTTAATTGATTTAGATACACTCTCTGTGGATTCGACCTTACTTACTACTTATTACTTGCGCGATTCGGTACACTTGCCGAGCCACGTCAAGTTTTTGGCGCCGTTGCCGGGGAGTGTTTTTCTAAAATCAATTAATCTTGATTTTTAAAGATTAAATTGTTTTTATTTTATTCTATTTTATTTTTGTTTTTGCATCTGTGCTACTAATCTTTTCTCTGAAGTTGTATGCAAGGCAGTGCTTTTCTAAGGAAAAGCGAACGGATTGCTCAAAAGGAGAAGGAGAGAAAAAGAGCACAGACAACTACTACTCAAGTAACTGAAAACCTACCACTTGAGATACCAGAGATGGCTGCTCCAAATCAAAATGCTGATCCTCGCATGAACACCATTCTCACGCCTGTCTTTAACAGGCCCAATGCTGGAATTGTTCCACCTGAACTTGGGAACAATCAATGGGAGCTCAAGTCCAACATCATTCAGCTGGCTGAGAGAGAAAAATATGGAGGAGAGGATAATGAAGATCCTCACAGATTCGTTGACAGATTTTTAAGAATCTGTGACTCCACAAAGCCTCCACACGTTTCTGATGATGCAATTTTCCTTTTGCTGTTAAGGGAAAAGCTCTTGATTGGGTGGAAAGACAACCTGCGGATAACATCATTTCTTGGGAGAACTTGTCTGAGAAGTTCTTTGCAGAGTTCTTCCCCATGGAGAAATACAACAACATGGTGAATGATATCACATCTTTCAAACAACTTATGGGAGAGACCATTTGCGCCTCTTGGAATAGATTCAAGGCCCTCATGAGAAAGGTTCCTCATTATAACCTATCTCAAGGCGATCAGGTGAGAATCTTTTTCAATGGTTGCCTGCCGGAAATGAAACTGGTTATCAATACTGCAGCAGGCGGTTCTTTGGGTGATAAGCTAGCTTCTGAGTCATATCATCTGATTGACAAGTTAGCTAAGAATGAGAATGAGACATCTTCAAGGATGGGAAGAAGGGAAGTAGTGTCACTCAGTGATAATGATGCAATGCTGGCAGAGCAAAAGTTGCTATCTCAACAGATGTCTAATCTGAATGCAAAGTTTGAGAGGATGCAGCTTTCTAAAGTTCAAGCTAATGCAGTTGGTTTTGACTGTGAATACTGTCATGAAGATCACGACACCAATGCTTGTCCTACATTGATGTCTTCATATTCTTCTCAACAGGTGCAAGGGAATGGCATTTGGTATGACCAGCGCCCTAATCAGCAAAACTTTTCAAGAAATCAGAATAACTCTGCTGGCGGTAATAGCTACCAAAGAAAGAATTATCAAGGTACTGGCTTAGATATGAAGTCTGATAACTATCTAAAGCCACCACCTATTCCACAAAGAGAGCCTTCTGATTTGGAGCGTTTAGTGGGAACTTTAGCACAAAGTACTAAGGCTTTCATGGAAGAGAGTAAGGCTAATCAAAAAAGTACCAATGCTTTCATTGAGGAAAGTAGAGCTGAGTCCAGGAATACCAAGGCTTCAATCAAGAACCTGGAATATCAGGTTGGTCAACTTGCCCAACAGCTGTCTAATAGAGCACCATGTACCTTTCCTGGCAATACTACTATCAATCCCAAGGATAGTTGTATGGCAATTACAACTAGAAGCGGTAAAGTGGTGGCATCCCCATCAAAACCTATAGTTGAGGTAGAAAAGGAAGAGAAGGTTGAAGAGGTGGAGAAGTCTGAAAAAGAAGCTGAAAAGTCTCCTGAAATAGTGAAACCGGCTGATAATCGGAATGAGCAATCTACTCTTCCGAAAGAGAAGTTTGAGCTCAGTGAAGAGTACCTTATGAAAATGGCACCTTATCCTGGAAGGTTGAAGCCAGAATTGAAGGCAAAAAGCTATGACAGATTCCTTGAGATTTTCAAGAAGTCGCAAGTGAACATTCCGTTTGCTGAAGCATTGGCTAATATGCCAAATTATGCAAAATTCATGAAAGATCTCCTCTCCAGAAAGCACAAGCTACAAGAGTGTTAGACAGTTGCACTTACTGAGAAGTGCAACGCTATTATTACTAGGAAATTTCCTCCTAAGCTTCGTGATCCTGGAAGCTTCAACGTTGAAATCGAAATTGGTGATACAAAGATTGGCAAAGCTTTGTGTGATTTGGGGGCGTGCATTAATCTGATGCCCTTATCTGTCTGTAAAGCCTTAGGGATTACTGAATTGAAGCCTACTTTGGTTTCTCTTCAGCTTGCTGATAGATCCTTAAGGAAGCCAAGTGGTATAGTCGAAGATGTCCTTGTGAAAATTGACAAGTTCATCTTTCCGGCTGATTTTATTGTGCTTGATATGGAAGTGGAAAATGAAATGCCTCTCATATTGGGTAGACCTTTCCTGGCCACAGCTCGTGCTATGATTGATGTGGAGCAAGGAAAGCTGGTGTTAAGAATGAATGATGACACAATTACTGTCAATGTCTTTGATGCTATGAAAAGACCATATGATGATAGTGTTTGTTTCAAAATTAATGTCTTAGAAGAGGCGGTACATGAAGATAAAACTCCCTTGCAAGAATTGACTATTGAATTGCAAGAGCGAGATTATATCCCTTTTGAGGAGGATATTAAGGCTGCTGATGAGTTCCTTGAGCATAAGGAATCTGACAAGGAAATAGGTGCTCCTAAACTTGATCTTAAGGAGTTGCCTACTACTCTGAAGTACATGTTTCTGGGGGATAATGAGACATACCCGGTGATTGTAAATAACGGGTTATCTGCTGATGATGAGAAGAAGTTGAAACAAGTTCTTCTAGAGCACAAGACTGCTTTAGGATGGTCCATTGCTGATCTAAAGGGTATAAGTCCTTCCTTCTGCACGCATAAAATTCTCATGGAGAATGATATCAAACCGGTAAGGCAGCCTCAGAGGAGATTAAACCCCATGATGAAAGAAGTAGTGAGAAAAGAAGTTGTTAAACTTCTTGATGCAGGCATGATTTATTCTATATCAGATACTGCATGGGTAAGCCCTGTGCAAACCGTGCCTAAGAAAGGGGGTGTCACTGTGGAGAAGAATGATAAGGATGAGTTAATCTCTACCAGGACAATTACTGGCTGGCGGATGTGCGTCGACTATAGAAGGCTTAATGAAGGAACAAGGAAGGACCATTTTCCTCTTCCTTTTGTGGATCAAATGCTGGAAAGGTTGGCGGGTCACTCTTATTATTGTTTTCTAGATGGATAAAGTGGCTATAATCAAATTGCAGTGACTCCTGAAGATCAGGAGAAGACAACATTCACTTGTCCTTTTGGCGTTTTTGCCTATAGGAGGATGCCGTTTGGGTTATGCAATGCACCTGCTACTTTTCAGAGATGCATGTTATCAATTTTTTCTGATATGGTGGAAAAGTTCTTGGAGGTATTCATGGATGACTTTTCTGTCTTTGGCTCTTGTTTTGATGATTGCTTAGGCAATTTGTCTAAAGTGCTGAGAAGATGCCAAGAGACAAATCTGGTTCTCAACTGGGAGAAATGTCACTTCATGGTTCAAGAAGGCATTGTGCTTGGACACAATTTCAAAGGATGGTATAGAAGTAGATAAAGCAAAGCTGATGCTCATTGAAAAACTACCTCCTCCAATTAATGTTAATGGAGTGAGAAGTTTCCTTGGTCATGCTGGCTTTTATAGAAGATTCATCAAGGGTTTCTCTAAAATTGCCAAGCCACTAAGTCAACTTCTGATGAAAGACAATGAGTTTGTTTTCGATGATGCTTGCCTTAAAGCATTTAATTTGCTAAAGGAAAAGCTAACTACTGCTCCTGTTTTGATATCTCCTGATTGGAATATGCCGTTTGAGTTGATGTGTGACGCTAGTGACTTTGCTATTGGTGCTGTTCTTGGGCAGAGAAGAAACAAACTATTGCATGTTATCTATTATGCCAGCAAGGTTCTGAATGAAGCACAAGTGAATTATGCAACAACGGAGAAGGAGATGCTTGCTGTGGTCTATGCACTTGATAAATTTAGACCATATCTCCTTGGTGCCAAGACAATCATTTTCACTGATCATGCGGCTATAAAATACTTAATTTCTAAACAAGATGCCAAACCACGACTGCTAAGGTGGATGTTGTTGTTCCAAGAATTTGATTTGGAAATAAAAGACAAGTCGGGGATGGAGAATAAAGTTGCTGACCACTTGTCAAGAATTCAAGAGAAGAGCCTGCAAGATGATCCTGCTATAGAGATCAACGATTCTTTTCCTGATGAACAAGTTCTTACAATTTCTTTAAAATTGTTTGAGAAGCCAATTTTTGCTTTGCATGTGGAGTCTTGGTTTGCTGACTTTGTCAACTTTAAAGTGATCAAGAAAATACCTCCTAATTTCACAAAGCAACAAGTGAAAAAGTTCTTGTATGATGCAAGGGGGTATGTATGGGATGATCCATTTCTTTATTTCCAATGTGTTGATGGAATCTTGAGAAGATGTGTATCGGAGTTGGAAATCAAAGAAATTTTATGGCATTCTCACAATTCTGATTATGGTGGCCATTTTGGTGGTAATAGAACTGCTCAAAAGGTGTTGCAAAGTGGTTACTATTGGCCTACACTTTTCAAAGAAGCAAGAGAATACGTTGAGAAGTGTGAAAGATGTCAGAAAACGGGTAACATTTCCCGTAGAGATGAGATGCCTCTAAACACTATTATGGAGGTAGAATTATTCGATTTATGGGGGATTGACTTCATGGGACCATTCCCATCTTCATATTCCAACCAATATATTTTGGTAGCTGTTGACTACGTTTCTAAGTGGGTTGAGGCAGCAGCTCTTCCTACTAATGATGCCAAAGTGGTTGTGAATTTTCTGCGGAAAAACATTTTTACCAGGTTTGGTGTGCCGAGAGAAATCATAAGTGATGGAGGCTCTCATTTTTGTAACAAGCAGTTTGAGAATCTGTTGGCCAAGTATGGTGTCAGGCATAAGGTTGCTACACCTTATCATCCACAGACTAGTGGCCAAGTGGAAGTTTCCAACAGGGAACTGAAGCGAATCCTTGAAAAGACTGTTAGTATTTCTCGGAAGGATTGGTCAAAGAGATTAGATGATGCACTATGGGCCTATCGAACTGCATACAAAACTCCAATAGGAATGTCTCCCTATCAGCTTGTGTATGGGAAAGCTTGTCACTTACCTGTGGAGCTTGAACATAGAGCTTTTTGGGCTATTAAATTCTTGAACTTTGATGCCACAGTAGCTCTTGAGAAGAGAAAATTTCAACTGTTAGAGCTTGATGAGTTCAGGAATTTTGCCTTTGAAAGCGCCAGAATATACAAAGAAAAGGCTAAGAAGTACCATGATAGCAAGATTGTCCACAAGGAATTTGAGCCTGGCCAACAGGTGTTGTTGTACAACTCCCGATTGAAGCTCTTTCCAGGAAAGTTGAAATCCAGGTGGACAGGTCCTTTTGTGGTTAAAAAGGCCTTTCCATATGGCACTGTTGAAATATCTCCCATGGATGAAGACAGACCTTTCAAGGTCAATGGCTCTAGGCTGAAGTTCTTTCACGGAGGACCGGTGGTGAAGCAGATTGTGGCCCTGCACCTTAAATCCATTGAGACTTAAATAGGTAACCGTCAGGCTCATGACGTTAAACACGCGCTTATTGGGGGCAACCCAATCTAAAAAAAAAAGAGAGGAAATGGAAAAGAGGAATATGGCGCTGATCAGCGCGATATTGGCGCAAGTCAGCGCCAAAAGAAAAAATTGGCAGTAAGATTTGGCAGTAAGATGGCGCGGTCTTGCGTCATTTCGGCGCAGACTCGCGCCACTTCCAATAAAAAAAAGAAGAAGAAAAAGTTGTCGGTGAAAAAAAGAGAGAGAGAGAAAACGTTGTCGGTGGGCACCGACACCCTCTTTTAAAAGTTTTTTATTTTAGTTACTTTAACACCTTTATAACCCTCTCTCTCCCTTATTCCTAATCCTACACTGCTTCTTCTTCTATTTCTTTCCCCTTTATAACTCTTCCTCTTCCTTTGTTTCATTTCACACACTACACACACTTCATCATCATACATGGCACCAAAGGTATGTTTCTTTATCTTCTTATATTTGTATTTTTGGTTTTCTATATGAATATGATTTACTGGTTGTATAAGTACTTCTTCTTCTCCCCCGTGATGGATCGCACAAGAACAAGCGGCGCAAGGCCGCGCAAGAACCGAACGGCGCAAGGCCGCGCAACACCTCGCAAGGCAGCGGCGCAGGCGCAAGAACACGCAAGTCCGCGCAGGGCCGCGACAGGCCGCGCCTGTTCGCGCAACGGCGCAAGGCCGCGCCTGCGGCGCCGGGCCGCACAACCGCGCTAGGCCGCACAGCGGCGCCTGGCCGAGCAGGGGCGCTAGATGCCCATCGCGCCTATTGGCGCTGGATCGTTCAAAAAAAATAAATAAATAAATAAATTATATATATATATATATATATATATATATATATATTGCTGTGATATTATTTGAGATTAAATCTGGGAATGGTATGTGCATGTGGGGTGTGATCAGAAATATTTGCAATATGTATACCATGTGCATGCATCTTTATTAACTGATTTGATTTGAGATAAATCTAGGAATTATCTGTATTATGGCTGTATTTATGATTTGCAGACTTTTAAGGGTAAGGAACCAGCATCTGCTAGTAAAAAAAAGAGAAAAATTTCTACTCTGGATGAAAGCAGATTTCTGAACATGGAAGCTCAGAAGAGATTCTACGATTCATATGCAGACAAAGGTTTTATTCCGGAAAGACGTATTTCTCTGGATCTACCTGATGACAATCCCATTCTGAGAACTATCCAAAGGAGGAAATGGGAGAAGCTGGTAGATTATGCTGAACCAGTCTCCAGCTCAATTATGAAGGAGTTCTATGCAAATGCTGATTTGGAGGAATTACATAGAACCAGGACTTCTTGGGTAAGGGGAGTTGCAGTTCCCTTTGATTCAGCTACCATTGAGGCATTCCTGCAAACAAGTTTCCATTCTTCTACGACTTGCGATTATGTTGATCTTTATAATCGCATGTTGCCTACTATGGGACGCAGGCAGTATCCGGAGGAATTTCCTCAAATAACTGAGATGGTGCGGACAAGGATAACTCAACCATTCTCAGAATGGGAAACTAAACATGGGGGCATCCCAGAAAAGTTACGGATGACACACCTGACTGGTGAATGCCGTTTCTGGCATTGTTTTGTGAATGCTAACATCTTGCCCTCCTCTAATCTGCCAGATGTGAATATTGAGTGGGCATCTCTCTTATATATACTTATTGGGGAAGAAAGATTGCATATTTCTGCCGCATTATCTGATAGAATTTGTCATATGGTAACAAGGAGTAGGCAAAAAGAGCGTCTGGGTTTGGCTTCCCTAATTTCAAATTTGTGTATTCGGGCCGGTGTGCTTATTCCTGAAGATGAGGAGTTTGATATTAGACCTGCATCTACATTAACTCTGGACACATACATAGATCACTGTAATAAATCTGAGGTTGATTTCAGAAGCAGAGGCCGCAAAGCTGGTAGGCCTTCTTCTCCAAATGTTCCACATATGGCTATTCTACCTCAGGTACCTGTGTCGGATGCTTCAGAAGCACATTATGCTCATGCTACTCCAGTTACTACACAAGGACCTCCTCCTGCTTATGATTTTTATGAGATGCAACAACAGCTTTCACAGATGTTAATTCAGAATCAGCAGCAGTTCTCGCGTCTCTCTATTCAGAATGAGAAACTTCTTATGCAGGGAGAGTATTTTCAACAATTCCTGGAGCATGCATATCCTACTGTACCATTTGAGACATTCCGACCTGTGTATCCAGAAGTTCCTCCTCCTTTTGTGTATCAAAACCCTTACCCTGCTCCGGCTCCAGCTGATGTTCCCATGCCTTCACAGCCATTTATGGACCCAGAGCTGTATCGTCCTGCTCCTGATCCATTCCAAGATGCTCGAAGGATGGCAACGGAGGATTCTGAAGATGAGGACGATTGATGTCTCCTTGCTGATGGAGATATATTGTATTTTAGCTTAATTTTTCTATTTCGTAATTTTGCTGTTTTGATTATGACCATAGGTTTTTGTTAGGGTCAATTATTTTCTTTGTGTTAGATTATTCCCCAAACATTCGGATGTTCTAATGTGTGCATTATAGTTTCTTCTATATGCCACTGTTTGTTCTATTGTGCAGGTTTTTATTCATTCTTGTGGTCTAATCATATTGCTGAGGACAACAATGCTCTAAATCTGGGAATGGTTGGCTTGCACCTTAGAACTTCAATTCTTCGATCAGGGGAGATATTCTAACTCTTTCATTTTTTAGTTAATTTTATAGTTATTTTGTGTTATCTTAAAAAAAAATATATATAAAAAAAATTGTGTTATTCCAGATTTGAATGTGCTTATCTTGTTAATGTACATGATTAAATTCTTGAAATATATTGTATGACTTTCTGGCATAACATTGCATAGGCATAATTAGATTGCATGATTGCTCGTTTGTCTGAGTTATTATTGTGAATTATGATAATGTCTGAAGTCAATTGTCTTGAGTCTGCATTGTTACCATAGCTGTGAGGTTTTGAGCCTAAACACTGAAATTTTTGTTGAGAGACCTCACTGTTATAATACTCTAGAACTTGTTTTGTTTCTCTGTGATGCATGCATTGATTGATATGATAAAGACATTTTGTTCTTATTAGCTATTGGCCAAAATAACCCACCTGTATGAAATTTTCCCTTGCTAGACCTTTTTGAACCTGAACTGGTTTTTGTAAAATGACCTGTGGCCTGATTAATGGCTTAGCCAATATCCTTATGACTTACCTTGATTGAGATTGAATCACTGAAGGTGTTGGAAATAAAGTAAAGGAAGTGAGGCAAGCTCCACAAAGGTCAAGGAATAATAAAAAAAGGGGTAAAGTGGAATGCAAGAAAAAGAAAAAGAAATTAAATAAAAGGTGGCTGGAAGGAATGAATTCCCGAAATTCTGTGGGAATATTAGTGGAGCAAAACAATTGAGTTGAAATTGTTAAAAATGAAATAGTATCAATTTTCAATCTCTTGATTATGAGCTACTATCCAAATTTTCCTACCTATTACCCTGGCCAAGTTACAACCTGTGAAGTCCTTTTGATCAATTGATGCATGTATTTGATTCTTCAATTTTAAGAATCTTTGAGAATATGATCAAGCATATGGTAGTGTTATAGCTTTGAGTAATTGAGTGCTCATGATACCCTTAAACACTGAGTGTTGAGCGAACATTATTTATCTGTGTAAGGGGTGATCAATGTAGACTTGTATAAATAAGAAACTAATGACATTATTGGAAGTTCATGATATTGAGTCAGGCATGCATGGCATATTGAGTCTGAGAGTGACTATGATTGTTATGTTGGATTAAGTGAATATTTCTTGGATTAAGTCTTTTACATTGCCGGGGACAACAACGTTTAAATCTGGGAATGATTTGATGTGCCTCTGGCAAGTGTGATTTTTCTGTGATAAAATTGACAAGAATTGAGTCATAAGAGAGCGAATTAAATACATATTTGCTAATTATATTGATTCTTTGAATGTCAATAATATTCACCTTTTAATTGTAGTTTTACAGGGAAAATAAGTGAAGAATTATAAAAATCTTGTTAATGCAATTTTACACAGCACACTATGAGTCCCAAGCATGGCGCGGATCGGCACCAAACTGGCGCAAAACCGCGCCAGTTTACGAACTTTGCACCGAAGGCACCAAAGTGGCGCGAGGTAGCACCAAAGTGGCGCTCCTCAGCGCAATAACACAGAAGCTTGGCGCAACCCAACGCCCACTCATGAAGAAAGCGGCGCTCCTCAGCGCAATAACACAGAAGCTTGGCGCAACCCAGCGCCCACTCATGAAGGAAATGGCGCAAGCTAGCGCCGTAAGTCAGTGCATTGGCGCTAGCTAGCGCCTAAAATGAATAAAAGTTGGCGCTAGCTAGCGCCCAAGAATAGTGAAGTGGGCGCTAACTAGCGCCATTTATTAGGAAGGGTGGCGCTGGGTGGCGCCAGGAGGAAAAGGAGTGGCGCAAGCTTGCGCCAATTCGGCGCCAACCGGCGCCAGTTTGCGGGAACAGATCTCCGTATTTTCTCAGGGCATTTTTGGAATGAGAAAAGAATATTATAAAAGTGACATTTGCTGAATTAGGTCAGCAGACTTTGCAGATCAGAAAAAAAGAAAAAAGAAAGAACACAGATACAAGGTTGAGGGGCAGATCTGGAGATCGGAGGAGAAGGGCACTGGAGTTGTTCTTCGTTCTTCATCTACATCTAGTATTTCTTTATCTTTTGTTTTAATTTTATGTTGAATTTTAGATCAACGATCAGTATGTTGATCGGCTAGATCATCTTTGTTGTGGTTAGGGTCACAAACCCTTGTGAACCCCTGATACAATGGATTGAGTTTTTATATTTATATATATATCCTTTGAATTTCGTTCCACTCTGGTTGTATTGTTATTGTTATTATTATATCTGATCAATCTAGTAATTAATAGTAAATTTGAGGATTAGAGCCAACAAGAGGAATCTGCGGTGGTTAATCCAGAAAGGGGGTAGAACGACGGTATGAACATGATCTAGGGATAGACATAATTCATATTGTAGATGTTTTAATTATCAAGCTTTATGCTTAATTTCATATAGGCCACCTCAAGGAATTAGGGTTTTATATGGGGTTAAAGGGTTAATTCTTCAAGGGATTGAGAATTAACTACTGATATTTTTATCTGATAATTATCTAAATTTTGCGATATATATATTAATATTTAAACTTAATCCAGAGTAAAAGGTGGGGATCATTGTTAAGTGTTCTCTAACTGCAGCGCTTTCTCGTATATTTCCAAACTTTAATCGTTGTTGATTTTCAAATAATCAAAAAGAGCAAAAATACGTTTTATTTTACAAGTTAAATTTCCACACAATCCTGACATTCTTGTCAAAAATCTCTTGGAATATTTAATCTTCAAAAGAATAGTTTAATTGATTTAGATACACTCTATGTGGATTCGACCTTACTTACTACTTATTACTTGCGCGATTCGGTACACTTGCCGAGCCACGTCATGGACCCACGTGCATATCATAAAAGCACATTGCATATAAAAGCTCAACAACATTTCCAAAACATCAAAAGCATGTAACACAACATGCATATAACCATATCCCCATGGGACATGGTGGAACCACAACATGGCTAAACCGAGGACACGAAAGCTTACCTTGCAAGCAATCAACCCAAGCCAAGAGTCCAAACAGCTCAAGTCCAACACAGCAGATCACAATCTGAATTAGGACCAGCAATCTTATCAATACCCAAAGCTCATAAACATAAGCATAAAGACTACGTTTTTCCTTTTACGGTTTATGTCTTAAGGCTTCACACAAAGCCACAAGCCCTTAACCACTTAGGTTCTGACTTAGTTAAGTTATTACAGAAGTCCAACTTCCTCAATCTAGGGTCCACAAACCCCAAACACCCATTCTGAATGAACAGTAAGCTATTGTTCTTCGAAAACCCAGAATATCCAGATATATGTCAGGAGCATATCCGGATATCACAGAACCCCATATCCGGATATCCATATCCGGATATCCATATCCGGATATTTCTCGATCACATATCCGGATATCTCACGATAGAATGCAGTTTCTGCATTTCGTGAAGACATCCACCAAAGGTCCAACTTTTAACACTTATATACGTCCAAGGATCCATTTTTAAGCATATACAAGTTCACTTAGGTGTTGGTTACTTCATTTTAACCATTAGCATGCAAAGACATCATCTTTAAGCCATTAAAACTCAATACAACTCAAGAACAAGGTTAAGTACATACTCAAAGCTTCAAAGCAGAAGCAAGGATGCTCTTGGAGCTCACTCCAAGCTCCCAAAGGTTCTGACTTTGTCCCAAAACGAAAATGGTGAAAGTAAACTAGCCTTGAAGGCCGATGCATGTAAGAGGGAAAAACAAAATTTTTTCACGCGAAAACATACATGCATATAATGATCCATGCTTTAGGACAGCATGATGTCACCTTGTTTTCAGCCTGATCGTCAGGGAGATCAAGTGTCAGGTCTGAAGGGTTCAAACCCTCTAACATTGATCCACACCACTGTTCGTCAATGATGCAAGAACACCTTCTTGCAAGCCACCAGATGATCACCACAGTGAGGCTTGCTATGCGCTCAATTGGTGAAGGTGGAGGCTAGGTATGGTGTTTAGAAAAGTGAAGTGAACTACACTATAGTATTGGCGCATGAGATGAGGAGAGTTGGCTAGGTTTTTGTGAAAACCCTAAGGAAGTGAACTACACCCAAGTTAGCGCACAAGAGGGATGAGAGAAAGATATATTGCAATCAGATTTTTCATTCAAAAATATTTGAAAAGTGGCGTACAATCAAGGAGAAATAAGTGGAGTTGTTGCAAATCAAATCTAGCCAACAACCTCCAATCTTATCCTTATGAGACTAAGTTCAAACCTAGTCAAAATTCTGACTTAAAAACCATCATATGGTCAGCCACTTATTGCGCCCTATTCAGCCCAAAAAAGGGTCCAAATATGTTGAATAGTTGCATTCAAAATTCGAACCAACTCACTCACTTATTCTCTCAACTACCAAATCTGATTGGAGTTTGTTTGGTTGACTAGATGACACTCATATCTACTCAAAATTAGCGCCCCAATCAGCCCTTGGTGATCTCCAAAGATCTCCTCTTGATACAAGGGATTTGTTCCAACAAGATCTCATCTTATCCTTTTGTTATGAAATAACTTTTCATAGCCAATTGAAATTCGAATTCAAACACTTGAATTCAAATGTTCAAACATTCAAATTCAAAATTCAAGTCTCAAATTCAAAATTCAAAATTCAAAATCCAATTTCAAAATTCAAATTTCAAATTCCAAATTCAAAATTCGAATCTCAAAATTCAAATTCCAAATTCAAATTTCAAAATTCAAATTTCAAATTCAAATTTCAAATTTCAAATTCAAAATTTAAATGTTTGATAATTATTCTAACTAATTAAATTAATTACTAATGTCTTGGACTATCCAAGCCCATTACATTCCTCCATGTGCCCTCAACCCTTTAGGTGGGCTTCCAAACAGCTTCTTGTGCTAACAACCATTATTAGGCCCAATACCTTTAAAGCTAGTTCATCATAACTACAAAGTGTTAGTGTGTGATCCATTAGGTCCAACTTAACCTCTGACATAATTGGGCTGGGGCTCAACAAACCCACAACCCAATTAATGACAACACAGAGCACTAGCAATGCTTTGTTGCCCCAGAGCTAGTCAGATTAATGACTTGAGCATCCTATTACACATATTTGGTTGCTGTATGTATGTCCCTATTCACAATGACACCAAGACGTCATCCGATCTCTGGGATCATCAGTCATTCCCTCAATAGAGGTGACCTTTCCCACACTCTAATACACATAACACACAAGTGAGTTTGGTCCTATTCCATGACTCTAACCTCAACAAGGCTAACAATTTATAAACAAATCCTCCAACTAAATTCATATGCATTTCATAGTATGAAGACATAATCATGTTCATTTCAACCAACACATGTTAGTTAACATACTCATCAACAAAGTATCGTACCTTAGTTCACGCACAACTGCAAAATTTTCAATTTCAATAACATAATAATCCAGAGATCCTATATAATGATAAAGGTAACGATATACCTCAATCTCCATGGTATCTGCAAAATCAAGAATCAGTCAATGGTGAAATAACATTGATATATTATCACGGTTTATCGTACTCATGACGCATACCAATAATCAACATAAAATCCTAGAGTCATGGAGACCACTCAACTCACAAACTACTTGTACATGCACTGCCTCGCATATACAAGAACATGCGTGGCCTTTGCCACAAGTTCCCAGTGTTACACACTCTATTTCTATGAATAGAAGTTCTCATTTTCGAACAGAGCACCATCACGATTAAGTAATGGCGTAAGGCATCTTGCCTTACAACAAAATGACCAGCGCTCCATGGAGACACGCTCGGTAGAATGAAGCCTTTCGCTGAAAGACTCTCAACAACTTCTTCAGCTCAAACAATTCTGGCAAACATCCGGTATGGAGCTAATGCAATAGGCCCCACACCAGGCAACAATTCAACGGAGAACTCTATCTGTCGCTGTGGCGGAAACTCAGGAATCTGCTCGGAAAACACTTCGAGGAGTATTCTCACCATAGGAACGCCAGCGATATCCTCTGGTGTCCCACGCACCAAACCTCCCCCATGACATAACCAATGTCCCTTCTCACAAGGCTCTCCTAGCCCGCAGCAATAAAAGTGAGGAACTGGTTTTGGAAACACACAGAGACATCATCACTCGCTAGGCACAACAGTCAATCAATCAATCATCACACCACTATTGGATAATCCATCCACACCAAGGATGATTCCCAAATTTAGCCATCGGTAATCCCACTCGATCTACCGAGAACTCACAGCCATCCCACTGAAACACGACCTCTCGATGTAAAGTGGTAGTATCACAGTTTTCTCCGGTGGCGATAGTCAACCGCAACGGTGGAGAAAGCACAAACATGGGCAACTCACGCCCCACAACAATCAGGGTTGCAATACATAATGCGTATGCCCGAAATCAAACAAAACAGCAACAACAAATCCACCAATGGAACAGTACCTCTGACAAGGTTCGGAGCTCGGTCCGACTGCTGCCGATCTAATGTGTAAATTCGCCCCATGGCAGGTGGCACATATGGTGCCGCTGTAGGTGGAAGGGGAACCATCTGAAGTGGAACTGCCTGAACTACTGCAGCTTTCACCGTCGACGATGGACACTCTCTAGCATAGTGGCCTTCCTTACCACACTGGAAACATATGGTCTGGCTGGTAGCACACGGCCCCAGATGAACCCTCCCACATCCCGTGCATCTGGGAGTAGGAAGTCTCGCTGCACTCCCTTGCGCCGGCGTCCCCTTGAACTGACTAGGCGTCTGCCTAGTAGCCAACTGCTTACCTTTTCCTTTTCCAACAAACTTCCTGTCTTTCTAGGAAGTGGAACTATCAGCTCCTTTCGTCTCAGCAATCTTGGCCCTCTTGGCCTTACTCGAGTTGCAGAAGTCCTCGATGTCCCGACACTGCTACACCAGTGTCCCGAAGTCTCTCGAAGCAGAACTAGCAAGGTAACCAACAATATCCTCACTATGTCCCCTGCGGAACTTAGCAGCCAAGAATGTCAGAGTAGGCCTCGCCATCCGGAAGTGTGCAAACTTCACCAGCTGATTGAACTTGGCCATGTACTCGTCAATAGACGACGAGCCCTGCACCAACCTGTCGAACTCCCCCTGCTTCCTCTCTTGTGCATCATAAGGGAAGTACTGGCCCAGAAAACAATCCTCGAAGAATGTTCACGTCATCACATGGCCCTGCATCTCGTAGACATGAGAAGTGTTCATCCACCACTCATGGCCATCGCCCTCCAGCACATAGGTAGCGAACAACAGCTTCTGCGGATCAGCACACTACATGACCCGGAATATCTTGTCCAGCGCCTGAAGCCATCGCGCCGCAGCAATAGGATCATAAGATCCATCAGAGGTAGGTGGCTTATGCTTACGGAAAGCATTCAGCCAGCGGACGATATCATCTCGATCCTCAACAAACACAGGGACGGTCTGCATGGCCCCCGTATGCCATCACCCAACTGACTCTCACTGTCGTCCTGCAGGCTGGGTGGAGGTGGAGGCGGTGGAGGTGGTGGCGGAGGGAACTGACCAACAGCAGGACGAGCCCTCATCTCCTCCAACATGACCCTCATCATGGTCATGTTTGCCAACCTGTTCGCTTCAAGGACATCCTCAATGGTCCTCCGGTTTGTCTCACGAACATCTTCTGCGGCTTTCCGGTTCGCCTCGCGAATGGCGTCCATCATTGCCAAGTTGACCAATCTAGTGGCCTCCTGATTGGCTAATCTAGCCCCCTGCATCTCAGCCAATGCAGCCAGGATAAGATCGGGTTGATCCTCAGCAGTCTCACGAGTTCTCCTGGGTCCTACCATGACTCTGCACAAGTTACACAAATTATGAGTTGATCAGGCCCACGCAATGTGATAACATATGCATCATCCTAATAAAAACCCAACGGAGCAATCACACGAGACAGACACACTACAGAACATCCCAAGTTATTGTAATACATACAGGCTTTTCCCTTGAACCATTGCTCTGATACCATAAAATGTAACACCCCGTGTTAACCCGGTTTGTTAACATGTCATCGTATTAAGCCACGCTTAATTAAAAATTGCGGAATATCTTTTTCTTTTCAATTATGACGTCATTATCATTACCAAGTTGAATTACTTAATTCATTTTCATAAAACATCGCCTGTATGTAAAGTTGTAAGAAATCTAACTGAATACCTCATATATATGTATAAAGTGAATATCTAAAGTCACTGATCTACAACACGTAGTCCGGAAAATATCCTGATACATTATTCAACTAATGACTGAAAACATAAAGACAAGTCAATGTGGCATGGACAAACCCTATGCTCACCAAATAAGGAAACCTTGCCCAAGAGCAGTCTCAACATAATAATCATAAAATGAAGCTAGTAGCATAACAATGACAAATATAATCCAGCATCCAAGCATAATCATAAACAACAGAATCTAACTCGGCTCTGGCCTCCTGCCACTAGAGGCATCAGCCCCAGCACTACCTGAAATAAGCGTCCCCAAATGTGGGGTGAGATCTCTAATAAAAGAAATCTCAGTAAGACAAGGGGTCCTCAAGGATCTTACACCCCAAGCTCACTTACATGTGTAAATATGAGTTCAAAAGCATTTATCCAATATAAGTTCCAAAATAGAGCAATGTAGCAGATAATCATGCTATGAAGCTTATAAGTATTCTACTGATCAGAAAAGTGCAGGAATACGTCTATTACCCACACAGTACCAGCCCATGTTGTATCAGCCCATGCTGTACCCACCCCAAAGGACCACCCCATGGCTTCCCTTTAAGGCAAATACCACATAAATATCATACAGCAATTGCACTTAATAGCTCCATAGAATTTCAATAAAATTGTACATGAAAAACACATCATGCATATAAACCATCCCCCCATGGGAAATGGTGGAACCAAACAATGGCCAAACCGAGGACACGAAAGCTTACCTCGCAAGCTAACTATCCAAGCCAAGAGTCCACGCTAGCTCAAGGTCACCAAATAGCACAATCACAGTCTGTTTATATCAGAATTATCATCAATACTCATGCTCTATAATTTCATGACAAAAGGAATACGTTTTCTTTCTCATTTTTGCTTACTACAGGCTTTTCTCAAAGCCTTAAGCATTAAACTGCGTTTACTCTTTTTAAAACTTTAATTGTATCTCTTTACCAAAAATTCAAAGATTTTAATATGTTAAACTAGACATCTCCAGCTTTCCAATGACATATTATACGCCTCAATCGGAGTTGTATAACTTCGGTTATGTTTTACGCAAAGTGACTGCTGTAACCGAAATTTCCAGCAACCAAAGTGCAATTTCAAAATGACAATGCGATCAAACCACTTATCAAATTGCTACGAAAATTTTCAAATTTTTAGCCCTATGTGTTAGCTTCACATAGGTCCAAACGGAACTCGATTTGGAGCTCTTTAGCTCAAGATATCGAATTTCTACCAAAATAGGTTTGTTACCGTCCCAATATCTGGATATCTCGCTGGAAATATCAAGATATCCAATATCCGGATATCTCACTGGAAATATCAGGATATCCAATATCCAGATATCTCACTGGAAATATCTGGATATTTTGCTCAAAATGTAGTTTCTGCATTTCGCGAATATATCCTTCAAAGGTTCCATTTTTATCACTTCCAAACATTAAAGCATGCATCTTTAAACCCATTTATGTTGATGTTAAGGTTGGTTACCCTTTAAGCTCATTAAACATGCCAAGACACCTCTTTTATCATCAAGAACACATGATCAAAGTTTGAACCACTTACCCAAGCTTCAACTCAGCCAATGAGTGCACTTGGAGCTCACTTGAAACTCCTCAAAATTGCCTCAACAAGGTGCACGAAATTGATACACCAAGGAGAATTATTTTTCAACAAAGGTTGCTTCTTTAAGCAACAAAACCAACTCCAAGCTCCCAACCAACTAAAACCAAGAAGTCAGCCACAAAACTCTACCCAAACAGCAACTCCAACCCCGCAGCAGCTGAAACTCACCCTCTCCAAGCACTCACTCAAGTGTTTACAAGGTGAAAGAGGAAGAAATCAAAGAGAAAAGGCTCCAAGGCTCACAAAGAGGAGGAAGAAGCCATGGAATAGTGCCAAGAAGGGTGGCAGCAGCACAAGGGGCCTAAAAACTCATGTAGAGCTGAAATGCTTCCTAGGGTTATGTGCCAAAAGTTACATATATAGACACTTAGTGATGTGCCTCTGGCAAGTGTGATTTTTCTGTGTTAAAATTGACAAGAATTGAGTCATAAGAGAGCAATTTAAATACATATTTGCTAATTATGTTGATTCTTTGTATGTCAATAATATGCACATTTTAGTTGTGTTTTTACATGAAAAAGAAATGAAATTTTGAATTCAAAATTTGAATTCAAAATTTGAATTCAAAACTGGTTTTAATTAAATTCTTACGTTACGTAATAAGTTTTAATTTAATTCTTCAGTTGCGTAATAAGTTTTAATTAAATCTTCAGTTATACGTTTCAGGACATTTTCGGGAAAGAATTATTGTGCTGTGCGAAGAAAAAAAGAGTCTTGTAAATAGAACTCTTCACAAAACCCGAAGGTGGAACTCAGAAATTGGGAGGCAGATCTAGACACTTTGAGAGGAACATCACATTTCAAACTATCCTCAATTAGCGCTGAAGCAATTAAGGAAAGAATCTGCAATCAAAGCGCTGAGTCAAAGCACAGCTGGCACTGCAGCAAATAAAGATAGGATGCATTGTCAGCATTACATCACGCTGAAGTGTCATCCTTATCTATACACGCAACATCACATGGACCACGCCCAGAAACTCAAGTATAAAAAGGGTGGTCCTCCACCATTCCATTCATTCAGATCTGGACCGGGAGAAGAAAGGGGCAGCTGTGGAGTTCTTCACGTTCTTCGTTCTTCATCTTCTTCTTTTTCTTTTTCTTTTTAGTTTATGTTGAATTTTAGATCAGCAATCAGTATGTTGATTGGGTAGATCTTTTTATTGTAGTCAGGGTCACGATCCATATGTGAACCCTTGATACGAAGGATTGGTTTATGTTTTTTGATTTATATAATTATCTTTATCATTACTCTGTGCGAATTTGATATTCCCTTTGTTAGAATTGATCGATCTAATAGTTGGGGATATTCTGAGGATCAAAACCCTAGATAGGAATATTGGGATTTTGATCTCGAAAGGGGGTAAGATAACAATCTGTATGCGTGCTAGGAATAGACGTGTATACGATTGCAGATGCTTAAATTATCGCGCTCATTGCTTGATCCCTTGAGAAACATTGCAAGGAATTGGGGTTTCTCATGGGATTAAAGGGTTAACCCTGCAAGGAATTGAGGGTTAAATATTAACTCATTTTAGAGGATAATTTATCTGATTGATTATATAAATAATTATTGTAAATCAATCCGGAGTAAAAAGCGGGGATCATTTGGTGAATGAACCCTGGCTACAATGCTTTTCTTATATTCTTTACAAAACAATTTTCATTTTTTATTGTTTTATTTCTCAAAACAAAAATACAAAAATAAGTCTTTTATTTTCAGATTTGAATTTCCATCAATTTGACAATATTTGTCACAACCCTATTTGAATTTTTCCATTCTTTGAGAAAAAGTTTAATTGATATTAGATCCCAGTCCCTGTGGAGACGAACTTTTCTTATCACTTTATTACTTGTGCGATCGGTATACTTGCCGGAGAGCATCAAGTTTTTGGCGCCGTTGCCGGGGATTAGCGTTTCTGATATCATATAATCTTGATCTTTAAGATTGGATTTGTGAATATTTTTATTATTTTTTTTATTTTTTATTTTATTTATTTATTTATTTATTTTTTAATTTTTTTTATTCTTGTTGAAAAGTGCTACTCATCTATTTTTTGAGTTGTATGCGAGTTAAAACTGCAGAATTTCCATTTGATTCTGAGATCACAAGGACTGAAAAGAGAAACAGGAAACTTGCTCGAAAGAAGCTTACATTCAACGAGTTAGAAACTCTGCCTGAAGAATCACAAATCATGGCCGCAAACAATGTTGCAGACAATCCATTCATGGATACTATTCTGACTCCATCTTTTAATATGCCTAACTCAAGCATTGTTCAACCTGATATTGGTAACAATAATTAGCAGCTTAAGTCTTCCAATATTCAATTGGTGGAGAGAGCTCAGTTTGGTGGAGAGGCTGATGAGGACCCTCACAGGTTCATTGACAGATTTCTGATGATCTGTGACTCAACCAAACACCCCCAGGTGTCAAATGACGCAGTCAGGCTGAGACTGTTTCCTTTTGCTCTAAAGGGGAAAGCTTTGAATTGGTTGGAAAGGCAACCAGCAAGAAGTATTCCATCATGGGAGAGTCTCTCAAATAAATTCTTTGCTGAGTTCTTTTCCATGGAGAGGTTTAACCAGATGGTGAATGATATCACCAATTTCACCCAGTCTGAGGGTGAAACTATGTGTGCAGCATGGAACCGCTTCAAGGATCTAATGAGGAGATGTCCTCATTACCCCATGACCAATGGTGATCAGGTCCGAATTTTTTTCAATGGGTGTAAACCTGAAGTTCGGATGGTGCTGAATGGTGCAGCAGGTGGTAGCATCAAATCCTTGAGAACAAATGAAACTCTTGAGTTAATAGAAAGAATGGTTGCCAATGAAAATGAATCTTTGACAGCCAAGCCTAAGAGAGGGATTCTACACCTGGATAACAATGATGCGGTTCTGGCTGAAAATAAATTGTTAGCACAACAGCTAGCAAATTTGACCTCAAGGCTGGACAAGATGCAACTTTCCACTATGCAAGTTGCATCTGTGGTTTGTGAATACTGCAAGGGTGAGCATGAATCCAATGAATGCTCATCTTTATTATCTTATGACTCTCCTCAACAAGTGCAGGTGAATGGAGTATGGTACGAGCAAAGGTCTCCACCAAGAAACATTCCTAGGAATCAGAATTTCCCTTCTGGAAATAACAATTTTCAGAGGAGAACTCAAGGCACAGGACTGGATTACAATTCCAACAACTACTTGCAGCCTCCACCAGTCCAAGCTAAGGAGCCTTCTGATTTAGAAAGGTTAGTTGGACAAATGGCCCAACGCTCCAATGCCTTTATGGAAGAGACTCGGGCCAATACAAAAATACACAGGCTTCTATCAGAAATCTAGAGAATCAAATTGGCCAGTTGGCTAAACAACTAGCTGATAGAACTCCAAGTACCTTCCCTAGTAACACAGTTACTAACCCAAGGGAAGACTGTATGGCCATCACAATTAGAAGTGGAAAAATACTTCCATCTCCTGATACTACAGGTAAGCATGAAAAAGAAAATGAAATTGAAAAATCTGCTGAAGTGGAGAAGCCAATTGAAAAGAAGAAGCATGAATTAAGTCCTGAATATATAAGGGCTATGGCACCATATCCTGAAAGATTCAAACAGGATGATCAGAAAAAGCATTATGGCAGGTTCCTGGACCTTTTCAAAAAGCTTCATATTAATATTCCATTTGCTGAAGCTTTGGTCAATATGCCAAATTATGCTAAATTTATGAAAGATCTTTTGTCAAGGAAGCACAAGTTACAAGAGTGCCAAACTGTAGCACTTACTGAGGAGTGCAGTGTTATCCTTACAAGAAAATGTCCTCCTAAGCGTCATGATCCAGGGAGCTTCAATATTCCTATTGAAATTGGGAACACAAAAATTGGTAGAGCTTTGTGTGATCTTGGGGCAAGTATAAATCTAATGCCCTTGTCTGTTTGTAAATCTCTGGGGATTACTGATTTGAAACCCACTTTGGCATCTCTTCAACTTGCTGATAAGTCTGTGAGAAAGCCTAGTGGAATAATAGAAGATGTTCTTGTGAAGGTAGACAAGTTCATCTTCCCTGCTGATTTTGTAGTATTGGATATGGAAGGAGGAGCTGAGATGCCTCTTTTGCTGGGTAGACCTTTCTTAGCTACATCTCGTGCACTAATTGATGTTGAAAGCGGGAAGCTCGAGCTAAGAATGAATGATGAAATCGTTACTATCCATGTCTTTGATTCTTTAAAACAGTCTTCTCACGAAGACGATTGTTTTAGTCTTGAAGTCTTTAAGGAAGAAAAAGATGTAGCGGTTAAGGTTCCTCAAAATCTAAAAGATGATGCCAAAGAAGATGGAACCCCAAAAGTGGAAGTAAAGGATCTTCCTAAAGATTTAAAAGATGATATCAAAGAGGTAAGGACGCTTCAAAAGAGGCGTAATCCTACAAAGAAGAAGGCAAGAAGAAAGGAAGTAGTGAACTTCTTTGATACAAGTTGGAAGAGACACCGAGAGCTGAAGTTTGACAAGAGACACCGAGACTCTATCTCTCGGAAAAATCAAAGCTTCAAAGAGTTCTTAACATGGATCCATGGTTTGGATCAAATCTGGGAATGGTGGTCCTATACCCCAAGGCAACCAGTACCACCAGACCCTTCATTTGCTGAGTCATCCCACACTGCTGAGGGGGATGACATGGAGAGCTGATCTTATCTCCTTGCTGATGGAGATCTTGTATATTAGTTTATTTTTTTGTTTCGTATTTTTAAGTTATTTTGTGTTGGTATATTTTTCTCTGATGTTTTAATGTGTGCATTATAGTTTCTTCTATATGCCACTATTTGTTCTATTGTGCAGGATTTTCTTCCTTCTTGGGGTTTAATTATTGCTGAGGACAGCAATGCTCTAAATCTGGGAATGGTTGGCTTGCACCTTAGAACTGCAATTCTTCTATCAGGGGAGATATTCTAACTCTTTTAATTTTCTTAGTTATTTTGTGTGCTATAAAAAGAAAAAAAAGAAAAGAAGAAGAAAGTGTGTTATCCCAGGTTTAAATGTGCTCATCTTGTTAATGTACATGATTGAATTTTAAGAAATATATTGTATGACTTTCTGGCATAACATTGCATGGGCATAATTGGATTGCATGATTGCTCGTTTGTCTGAGTTAAGATTGTGAATTCTGATAATGTCTGAAGTCAAATTTCTTGAGTCTGCATTGATACCATAGCTGTGAGGTTTTGAGCCTAAACACTGAAACTTTTGTTGAGAGGCCTCACTGTTGTAATACTCTAGAACTTGATTTGTTTCTCTATTATGCATGCATTGATTGATATGATAAAGGCATTTTGTTCTTATTTGCTATTGGCCAAAATAACCCACCTGTATGAGATTTTCTCTTGCTAGCCCTTTGAGCCTGAACTTAATTCTTGATAAATGACATGTGGCCTGATTGATGGCTTAGCCTATATCCATTTTTCGTGACTTACCTTGATTTAGATTGAATCATTGAATGTGTTGAAAATAAAATAAACAAATTGAGGTAAGCTCCACAATGGTCAAGTAATTAAGGGATGAAAAAAAAAAGTCATCTATGCCCTTAAAAAAAAAAAAAAAAAGAAGAGTGAAAGGGCAAAATGAAAAAGAGAAAAAGAAAAGAAAGCAAGAAAAATGAAAAGAGTAAAAGGTGGTTAAAAGGAATTAATTCCCGAAATTCTGTAGGAATGTTAGTGGAGCAAAACAATTGATTGAATCTGTTAAAAGTGAAATAATATCAGTTTTCAATCTCTTGGTTGTTTGAGCTACTATCCAAATTTTCCTACCTATTACCCCGGCCAAGTTACAACCTGTGAAGTCCTTTTGATCAATTGATGCATGTGTTTGATTTTTCAATTTTAAGAATTTTCGAGAATATAATAAAGCATATGGTAGTGTTATAGCTTTGAGTAATTGAGTGCTCATGATACCCTTAAACACTGAGTGCTGAGTGAACATTATTTATCTGTGTGAGGGGTAATCAATGTAGACTTATATATTTAAGAAGCTGATGGCATTATTGGAAGTTCATGATATTGAGTCAGGCATGCATGGCATATTGTATCTGATAGTGTCTATGATTGTTATGTTGGACTAAGCGAATATTTCCTGGATTAAGTCTTTTACATTGCTGGGGACAGCAACGTTTAAATCTGGGAATGGTTTGATGTGCCTCTGGCAAGTGTGATTTTTCTGTGTTAAAATTGACAAGAATTGAGTCATAAGAGAGCAATTTAAATACATATTTGCTAATTATGTTGATTCTTTGTATGTCAATAATATGCACATTTTAGTTGTGTTTTTACATGAAAAAGAAATGAAATTTTGAATTCAAAATTTGAATTCAAAACTGGTTTTAATTAAATTCTTACGTTACGTAATAAGTTTTAATTTAATTCTTCAGTTGCGTAATAAGTTTTAATTAAATCTTCAGTTATACGTTTCACGACATTTTCGGGAAAGAATTATTGTGCTGTGCGAAGAAAAAAAGAGTCTTGTAAATAGAACTCTTCACAAAACCCGAAGGTGGAACTCAGAAATTGGGAGGCAGATCTAGACACTTTGAGAGGAACATCACATTTCAAACTATCCTCAATTAGCGCTGAAGCAATTAAGGAAAGAATCTGCAATCAAAGCGCTGAGTCAAAGCACAGCTGGCACTGCAGCAAATAAAGATAGGATGCATTGTCAGCATTACATCACGCTGAAGTGTCATCCTTATCTATACACGCAACATCACATGGACCACGCCCAGAAACTCAAGTATAAAAAGGGTGGTCCTCCACCATTCCATTCATTCAGATTTGGACCGGGAGAAGAAAGGGGCAGCTGTGGAGTTCTTCACGTTCTTCGTTCTTCATCTTCTTCTTTTTCTTTTTCTTTTTAGTTTATGTTGAATTTTAGATCAGCAATCAGTATGTTGATTGGGTAGATCTTTTTATTGTAGTCAGGGTCACGATCCATATGTGAACCCTTGATACGAAGGATTGGTTTATGTTTTTTGATTTATATAATTATCTTTATCATTACTCTGTGCGAATTTGATATTCCCTTTGTTAGAATTGATCGATCTAATAGTTGGGGATATTCTGAGGATCAAAACCCTAGATAGGAATATTGGGATTTTGATCTCGAAAGGGGGTAAGATAACAATCTGTATGCGTGCTAGGAATAGACGTGTATACGATTGCAGATGCTTAAATTATCGCGCTCATTGCTTGATCCCTTGAGAAACATTGCAAGGAATTGGGGTTTCTCATGGGATTAAAGGGTTAACCCTGCAAGGAATTGAGGGTTAACTATTAACTCATTTTAGAGGATAATTTATCTGAGTGATTATATAAATAATTATTGTAAATCAATCCGGAGTAAAAAGCGGGGATCATTTGGTGAATGAACCCGGCTACAATGCTTTTCTTATATTCTTTACAAAACAATTTTCATTTTTTATTGTTTTATTTCTCAAAACAAAAATACAAAAATAAGTCTTTTATTTTCAGATTTGAATTTCCATCAATTTGACAATATTTGTCACAACCCTATTTGAATTTTTCCATTCTTTGAGAAAAAGTTTAATTGATATTAGATCCCAGTCCCTGTGGAGACGAACTTTTCTTATCACTTTATTACTTGTGCGATCGGTATACTTGCCGGAGAGCATCACTTAGTCATTTAACGTGCAGTATTAGCATTAATAGCTATGCGAAACATTTTGATCCCAAACTTTGGAATCTCAACCTACTCATTTTTCTAAGATTTTTCATATTTTTGTTTTATTTTTCGGAGCTCCTTTCTGGTACGCGCTTTTCCATAGCTAGTATCAGTTCTAGCACCAGATCTCATTATTTTGACTTGAAACTTGTTTTACAAGTCCTATATATTATTCTAGTAATTATCATGCACTTATTATAATTTTCTGAGATACTTCATCAGTACGCATTTATACCGGGTAGCAGAATCGGTATCTGCGCTTTTCGCCCGAAAAGCGACTTTCAGCAATATTACTCACTCACTATAATTATTAAAGCCTCATAATAATTATTAGGGTCAATTATGGAATCATTTCCTAATTCTCAAATTTAATTAAGTAATTTCCTTAATTAATGGTGCGGGTTCTTACACAAAGCGAACAAAATCGATGAGGGTGGTCCAATCTCATGGATAGATCGTGATGGTGACACCATTCACCTTGGATTGCAGCACATTGTTGTTGTAGGATAGGTTTTGATAAAATGCCCGAACCATGGGCTCAACATATGGGCGATGAAGCTCTACAGAACCCAGCAGATGGACCCTATCAAGAATGTTGGTGATCTCAAGGCCTTCCTCCGTGAAGAATGCAGAATCAAGATATTTCGGTTCAATGATGCGTCTGCAGATATAGTAGGTGGAGAACTTCTTCTGCTGAGCACCATCATTGGGGAAATAGCGGGTAAAGTCAGATGCCTCAGAAGTGGGAAGATCAGGGATAGACTTCGAGCGAGTCGGACGCTGAGTGGATGAGCTGGCCATAAGGAGACCTGAGTAGAAAAAGATAGAGAATCAGCAAGCAGTATTAGTCAGAAAAGAATGTAAAGATCCTATCCAAAAAGTTGATGTTCTACTTAGAATAGTTGATAGGCAGTAAGAGATGATATAGGGACCAAAAATTCACAACTGCAGCATCAGAAAAATGCAGAAAAGCATACTGCAAAAGGAAGTATTCAAATACTTTTAGTAGTATTCGGATACTTTTGCCTGGGTATTCGACTACTGCATGACTGGTATTCGAATACTCTCTTTGGAGGAGAGGTATTCGAATAGTATTCGAATACTTTTCTCGAAGGAGAAGTACTCGAATACTTATTCAGCAGTATTCGACTACTTATTCATCAGAAACCCAGAATCAGTGTACAACACAACAGAAATTGCAACAAGAGAAGTACTAAGCTTAGACAGCACATGAACGTGAGTAAAGTAACGGCAAGGTAACAATATAATCAAAAATATATGCATACAAGGTGTAAGGGTACAAAACAGTACCATACTCACAGAGAAAAAGAATTAAGAATTAGGGTTCATAGAGGCATACCTGTGATGATTCGAGAGGAGATGAAATCAAAGTTAAAATTGGAGTCGAGGTACTCAAATGGCTGATTCGCTTGGAAGCAGAACAGAAATTAGGGCTCTTAAGGTTCTTAGGGTTCGAAGGAGACAAAATGAGGGAGATGTGGCTGGGTAGTTGAATAAAAGCTCAAATTAGAGCATTAAATGCAGGAGTATTCGAATACTCTTCGAATGGTATTCGAATACTTTCTTGTAGAGAAAAGTATTCGAATACTTTTCGAATGGTATTCGAATACTTTCTGGAGAATGAAAGTATTCGAATACTTTTGATAAAGTATTAGTATACTGCATTTCAGAATACAGTAAAAATGGACATGGAGATTCAGAAAATTTTGTTAGAGGTGGCGAAAGAAATAAATTTTAGACCAAAATTAAGAAACAAAATTCACATTAATAACACGATAATGATTAACAGTTAGGCAAACTTAAAAATAAAGAAGAAAACTCGAAAGTTTAGCTTCAAAGGGAGATGAACATCCCTCCTAACCTTTCCTGATCCACCATTACATGGCTTCCTTAAGCATACTTTATAGCAAGTTAAAGCCAAAAAATTACTTTTTCAGAAGCTAAAGAATTTAAATTCTATGAAAAGCAGAAGTCAAGAACAAAATATTTTTATAAAAATATAAATAGCTTTAACTTTAATAAAAAGCACTTCTAAAATAAGAAAGAGATAAAAGTTACTTTTTTGAGAAGCCCAAACAAAAAAGCTGTTTTTTTTCTTGAAAAAAATCACTTCTCATTGTCGTCTACTTTTAAAAAAAGCAAAAGTCACAAAAAAAGTCAAAAACCTACTTTTTTCAGAAGCTAAATTTTTTAACTTATACAAAAAGAAGAAGTCAAAAGCCAAATATTTTTTTTTTCAAAAACCAAATATTTTTATAAAAATGTAAATAGCTTTAACTTTTGTAAAAAGCACTTTTAAAATAAGGAAGAGATAAAAGACACTTTTTTTAGAAGGTGAAACTAACATGCGGGCCCATTTGGATGAGCTTTTTTTCGAGTTAAAAGTTACTTTTTTTTTCTAAAGAAAAAACACTTTTATTGTAAATTGCATTTGGATGATTGCTTTTAAAAAACAGAAGTCATAAAAAAAGCCAAAATCCTACTTTTACCAGAAGTTAAAAATTCTAGCTTCTCCAAAAAGCAAAAGTCAAAAGCCAATTTTTTTTTTCAAAAAAAAAAATATTTTTTTTAAAATCTAAATAGTTTTAAATTTTATAAAAAGAACTTTAAAAATAAGTAAGGCATAAAAGTAACTTTTTTTAAAAGGTAATCCAAACACGTAAAGCAATCTCAAAGACATAGCTTTGGCATTCTTCCAAGGCTAAACCGCAGATTCAGAAAATTTTGTTAGGGGTGGCGAAAGAAATAAATTTTAGACTGAAATTAAGAAACAAAATTCACATTAATAACACGATAATGATTAACACTTAGGCAAATTTAAAAATAAAGAAGAAAACTCGAAAATTTAGCTTCAAAGGGAGATGATCATCCCTTCTAACCTTTCCTGAGTCCACCACTACATGGCTTCCTTAAGCATACTTTATAGCAAGTTAAAGGCAAAAACTTACTTTTTTCAGAAGCTAAGAATTTCAACTTCTCTGAAAAGCAGAAGTCAAAAGCGAAACATTTTTTTCAAAAACTAAATATTTTTATAAAAAAGTAAATACCTTTAACTTTTGTAAAAAGAACTTTTAAAATAAGGAAGAAATAAAAGTCACTTTTTTTAGAAGGTGAAACAAACAGACGGGCCCGTTTGGATGAGTTTTTTTCAGTTAAAAGTTACTTTTTTCCAAAGAAAAAGCACTTTTATTGCAAATTGCATTTGGATGATTGCTTTTAAAAAAAAGTAGTAATAAAAAAAACCAAAAAACTGCTCTTTCCATAAGCTAAAAATTTTAGCTTCTCCAAAAAGCAAAAGTCAAAAGCCAATTTTTTTTTTTAAAAAAAAAAGATTTTTTAAAAAATCTAAATAGTTTTAACTTTTATAAAAATCACTTTTAAAATAAGTAGGGCATAAAAGTAACTTTTTTTTAAATGTAATCTAAACACGTTGAGCAATCTCAAAGACATAGCTTTGGCATTCTTCAAAGGCTAAACCGCAGATTCAGAAAATTTTGTTAGAGATGGCGATAGAAATAAATTTTAGACCGAAGTTAAGAAACAAAATTCACATTAATAACATGGTAATGATTAACACTTAAGCAAATTTAAAAATAAAGAAGAAAGCTCGAAAGTTTAGCTTCAAAGGGAGATGAACATCCCTCCTAACCTTTCCTGATCCACCACTACATGGCTTCCTTAAGCATACTTTATAGCAAGTTAAAGCCAAAAACATACTTTTTTTCAGAAGCTAAAATTTTTAACTTCTATGAAAAGTAGAAGTCAAAAATTAAATATTTTTATAAAAATATTAATAGCTTTAACTTTTATAAAAAGCACTTCTAAAATAAGAAAGAGATAAAAGTTAATTTTTTGAGAAGCCCAAACAAAAAAGCTGCTTTTTTGTTGAAAAAAATCACTTCTCATTGACATCTACTTTTTTTTTAAAAAGCAAAAAGTCACAAAAAAAGTCAAAAACCTACTTTTTTCAGAAGCTAAAATTTTTAACTTATACAAAAAGCAGAAGTCAAAAGCCAAATATTTTTATAAAAATATAAATAGCTTTAACTTTTGTAAAAAGCACTTTTAAAATAAGGAAGAGATAAAAGTCATTTTTTATGAGTTTCTAGAGGATTGCATGGAAGTTTTTATGGATGATTTTAGTGTCTATGGCTCTTCTTTTGATGTATGTTTGGGTAATCTGGGTAAAGTTCTGAACAAATGCATTCAAACCAATCTTGTGTTGAATTTTGAGAAATGTCATTTCATGGTTGAGTCAGGGATAGTTTTAGGACATGTTGTCTCTAAAAAGGGTATTGAAGTGGATCCTGCTAAAATTGATGTTATTACTGCTCTGCCTTACCCCGCTTCTGTGCAGGAAGTTCATTCTTTTCTTGGCTATGCAGGTTTTTACAGGCGTTTCATTCAGGATTTCAGCAAGATTTCCCTTCCACTGTCCAATCTCCTCCAGAAAGACATTGACTTTGAGTTTGGTGATGCATGCAAGGCAGCTTTTGATCATCTGAAGCGCTGCCTAACCATAGCTCCTGTGATCCGGGAACCTGATTGGTCTCTCCCATTTGAGTTGATGAGCGATGCATCCAATTATGCTGTTGGAGCTGTTCTTGCTCAGCGGGTCAACAAGGCCCCACATGTCATTGCATATGCATCCAGAACGTTGGATTCTGCTCAATCCAACTATACCACCACTGAAAAAGAACTCTTTGCTATAGTGTTTGCTCTTGATAAGTTTCGGTCGTATCTGTTAGATACCAAGGTTATTGTTTTCTCTGACCATGCAGCTTTGAATTTTTTTTAAAGAAAGCAGATGCTAAACCTAGACTCATCCGGTGGATGTTGCTGCTCTAAGAGTTTGATATTGAGATTAAGGATAGAAGTGGAGTGAAAAATCAAGTTGCTGATCATCTGAGTCGCATCACCTCTCTTCCATCTGACCCTATACCTATTGGGGATGATTTCCCTGATGAGCAGCTTTTAAAGCTGCGAGGTAAGTTCCCTTGGTTTGCTGATATAGTTAATTACTTGGTTGCTGGTGCATTACCTGTTGACTCCACTAAGGCTCAGATCTTGAAACTGAAAAGTGAGTCTAAATACTATGTGTGGGATGATCCTTACTTGTGGAGATTTTGTAGTGACCAAGTGGTTAGGAGATGTGTGCCTGACAGTGAGACTCTTTCTGTTTTGAATTTTTGTCATGCATCTGCCTCTGGTGGTCATTTTGGACCACAAAGAACTGCTAGGAAGGTTCTAGACTCTGGTTTATTATGGCCTTCTCTATTTCATGATGCTTATGAGTTTTGTAAGTCTTGTGCTAATTGCCAGAGAGCAGTAGCATTTCCTGTAGACATAAGATGCCCCAAAACCCTATACTTTTCTGTGAGGTTTTTGATGTTTGGGGTATTGATTTTATGGGTCCCTTTCCTATTTCCTTTGGTTTTACTTACATACTCTTAGCTGTGGATTATGTTTCTAAATGGGTTGAGGCAAAAGCCACCCGAACTGATGATTCTGCTGATGTTGTTGATTTTGTCCGTTCTAATATTTTTTGCAGGTTTGGCATTCCTCGAGCCATTATCTGTGATCAGGGCTCACATTTTTGTAATAGGAGCATGGATTCCTTACTGAAAAAATATGGAGTCCTCCATAAAGTATCTACAGCATACCATCCACAGACAAATGGCCAAGCTGAAGTTTCAAACAAAGAAGTTTAGCAAATCCTTCAGAAGACTGTCAATGCTAATAGAAAGGATTGGAGCACGAAGTTAGAAGATGCTTTGTGGGCATACAGGACTGCCTATAAGACTCCGATTGAGATGTCACCTTACCGGCTTGTTTATGGTAAGGCATGCCACCTACCAGTGGAGCTGGAGCATCGGGCATATTGTGTTGTGAAGCAGTGTAACACGAACCTAAATCAGTTAAGGGGAGAAAGGAAACTACAGCTGCAAGAGTTAGAGGAGCTTCATTTGGATGCCTATGAGAGCTCACGCCTATACAAGGAAAAGATAAAGGCATTCCATGATAAGCAGATCCTGAGGAAAGAATTTGCAGTGGGCCAGAATGTGTTGTTATCCAAATCCCATCTTAAGTTCATGCCTGGTAAACTTAGATCAAGATGGGATGGACCCTTTGTTATCACTGATATTTTTTCTTGTGGTGCAGTTGCATTAAGTGATAAGCAGACTGGAAGCACTTTTACTATGAATGGGCATCGTCTGAAGCCCTTTTATGAAGGAGCACAACAGCAGCTTGTAGAGACATAGATGGATGCAGAGCTCAAGCTGCTTGATGCTACTTATCCTCCTTAGGGAGTTTAGGGAATCTTCTTCCCTCTTTTTCTTTTCTTTCTATTATTTGCATTTTCTTTCTCTTTCTTTCTTTTAGTTTTTTATTTTCATAGGTAGATGTTCCTTTTCTTTATGGTTATTATTGAGTGTTACTTGGAGTAGACTTAGATCACAATGTTTGATAATAAAGTCTATTAGGCTTTGATCTCAATTCTTTGATTGCAATACTTGTTGATTGATGCTGTGATGCTGATTGCATGATTTGGTTACCCCTTGTGAGGTTTTGAGCCTGTATACATGGCATATCTTCTGGCCATTCTTTGTTTCTTGTGTGCTTCTGCTCTTGATCTTTGCTCTCTAGAACTTGCTCTGATTCTTTTTGAAAATGCATTTTTCACTTACATGCCTGAATATGATTGAGACATTCATTTTTTTCTTTACCCACTTTAGCTAGATAGCCATCCCTTACATTATTATCCCTTGGTGAGCCCGTTTGAGCCTATATATCCTTTATTTGTTTAGCCACATTACAAGCCTAAGTGAAAAACCAATTGATTCCACCCCCTGGAGATTCGCTGAGCAATGGTTTTCACTGTGATGTCGTGTTTAAGTGTGGGGGTTTGCCCGAGACGTGCAAAGGTTTAAGTGTGTGGGGGGGGGGGGGTGACAATCTGATTCTTTTCTCTGTTATGTGGTTCTACTATGTTATACAAAAAAAAAAAGCAAAAAAAAGTGTGTTTATTTTGTGTTTATTTTTTTCTTTTCGTTATTTTTGTGTAATTTTTAACTTTTGCTCTTGTAGATTTCTGGGGTGTTTAACCTTCTTTTCCATATTTCATCCATACCTTCACCTCAGCCCCATTACAACCCTGCATAAAGCCCTCTTGATTTGTGCATGCATGTGTTAGTAGCAGTGGAGAAGTAGAATTTGAGGAAGCCTATGGTAGAATGATTTTCTTGTGTAGATTTGAGTGATACACTGATTACCTGATACACTTGAGAGAAAAATATTGAGAGCATCTTGTGAGAAACCACTTTCTATAATTGGAATGTGAAGCTAAAGTTAGCAGGTCTTGTGATTTGAGATTAGGGAATTTCTGTCCTGATTGATTTATCTGTGGAAGACTTGTGATCTTTGTATATTTTCTGTATGCTTGATAGAGGTTAGAAAGGATTGATTGATCTTAGTCTTTGCTTTCAATTTTAGTTTTTTTCCAGGAGTGCAAAAAGATAAATGTGGGGGAATTTGATAACTCACATTTTATTACACTTATTTGTTACTCTTGATTAGTATTTTTACGATTTATTTCAATAAAATAATGATATTTTGAGTTAATTTACATTTTTAGTTTTTGATTGGGTTTAATTTATTTTCGTCAGAATTTTTCAGCTTTACGTTACTTCTGTATTTTGGCCATATCTCGGTCCACAGTTGTCGGATTGATTCCGTTCTTGTTGGGGTTTTCAGATAACGCAGAGGGCTACAATTCTTTTGAGATCTCAAAGCCCAACTCAGACTGGAAGCTGGTCGATTCTTGATGCCAAGTTGGACGCATTTTGCTGAAGTTTTATTTTATTATTGGACTTGAAATTTAGATTGAAACTCAATTACTTAAGTGGCCTAAAGCCCAAGTTTTAGTTTTATTTTATTTATTTTATTTTGTAGTCAGGTGGACCGAAATGGTGAAACCCTAGCCCAATGATGGCTATTTAAGGGAGGCTTTAGGAAACCCTTGGTAGTCAGATTTTGGAAATCAAACCTTGTGCTCAATTTTGTTTAATGAAGATCTGCCCTTTTCTCTTCATCTTCATCATCTTCTTCTTCTTCTTCTTTTATGCAATTTAATTTGTAATCATGTTTATCCTAGCCATGCTAGGCTAAACCCCTTTTAATCAACCTAAGGGGAAGGGATTCCATGGATCTATCTAGAGGGTCTGTAATCAATCTCTAACCAGATTCGTTTCTTTACCCTAACTTAGATCAATATCGTGCGATTGCGGTTATTCGATCTGTGGTTTGTGATTGCGATTATGGGTAAAGAATGATCATCAGATTTGATGATCCGATTAATCTCAATTGGAAATAATGATTCTGATTCAATTGAGATTAATCGTGAATTTGGTAATTTTTATAATTCTCTAATCAGATTTGTTTCTTTTCCTCACTCAGATCAATATCGTGCAATTGTGGATATTCGATCTGAGGTTCGCAATTGTGATTATGGAAAAGGAATAATCATCAGATCTAATGATCCGAATGTTCTCAATTGAAAATAAGGATTCTGATTCAATTGAGATCAATCGTGGATTTGGTAATTTTTATCCAAGGAAGGAAATGCTAGGAACCCTAACCTTAGGTTGGTTAATTTTAACTACGAAGTTTAAATCCTAGTTTTTATATTCTCTATTATTAAACCGAAATCCAAAACCCACATTTTTATTTTCTGTTTCATGAGCGATTTTCACCAAATCAATTTCCTTTAGAGACGACTTAGGGTTTTCACTTTACTGCAAATTTCTGAACCCTAATTAAAAATGATTTTTAATTTGCGCGAGTTCGACAGCTCATGTCAGCTATCTCTCACCGGCATCACCTCCTTCAGGTACTTTCTTCTTGAATTTGTCGTGTCACCTCCTCCACCCAGAGTGCCGCTTATAAAATTGCACTCGAATTTAACTTCTTGGATCTCCTCGTCTTTATCATCGACCTTTTTGCCCTTTGGAAGGCTGTCTAGCTGTTGGTCTTTCCTATCCTCTCTCTTCGGGCTATGACTTCTACTCCGGCTTCTTTTCCTTCGCTTATTATTCTTCTTTCCCTGAGTTCGGATAATATATTGCTTTAGTTAAACTATATAACATTGGTTCTATTATATAGCAAACCAATTGAAGAATACAAAGAGACACACACGATTTGAGACTTCTACACTATTCTAACACTAATACTCTTAACACTCCCCCTCAAGCTATAGCATGTAGATCATATGCTACAAGCTTGATACATAAATAATACTCCCATTAAGAACCAAAAGCAATAGTGCTACATCAACGAAATGAAAAGACTAAGTACAGCAAATCAATTGGAATGACCATCAATCTGAAGAGCTGGTAAAGAGACAGTGTTGGAATGACCATCAGCAACATGGAAGGTGCTCCCCCTCAAGAGGAACTTCGGTACCGGAATTAACATCGGCAAAGACAACTGTGCTGGAATGACCATCAACAACATGGAAGGTGCTCCCGCTCAAGAAAAACTTCGGTGCCAGAATTAACATTGGCGGAGACAACATCAGCAACTTGGACAGTGCTCCCAAAGACAACTGTGCTGGAATTATCATCAGCAACATGGACGGTGCTCCCCCTTAAGAGGAACTTCGGTGCCGAAATTAATGTCGGCGGAGACAACATCAGCAACTTGGACAGTGCTCCCCTCAAGATGAACTTCTAAACACTCCCCCCCAAGATGGATGATGAATAGTATAAATACTCCATCTTAGGAAGAAAGAAGATTAAAAAATGAAGCTTTGCGGAATGGGAAAAGTCGACAGAGATGGTGGTGGATCGCCGGAAAAGTCACCGGAAAGTCATCGGAAAAGTCGCCAGAAAATCACCGGAGACGGCGGTCAACGGTGGTCAACCCAACAGCTTCCTAAGGATCATTCTTTTCTGATGTGACAGATCAGTCTAAGCTGCAGTCATAGAGCATACTAAGAAAAACCCGAAAAAGAAGTATCAACGGAAATCCCTCATGGAGGGTGATATCTCTCTATAACCACATTGAAATTATGGAAAAGAGAACTAAGTTAAGCGGATGAAGATTCCTCTTGTTAGGCTCTGATACCATGTTAATTATCAAGATACAAGAGGAATTGATAGTAATTCTTGTTGTGTTAAACTACTCAACATTGGTTCTATTATATAGCAAACCAATTGAAGAATACAAAGAGACACACACGATGTGGGACTTCTACACTATTCTAACACTAACACTCTTAACATATTGCTTTAGTTTCCCCTCTCTGACATGTTTTTCGATAGTGTCTCGGAGATCCCAGCAGTCATCCGTGATATGACCATTCTGGTCATAGAAGGCATAGTATTTGTTCCTGTCCAATCCGCTCTTGCTCTTGAGGGGTCGAGTTCTTTCAACGTTGCACATTTCTGTTTGAGCCACCTATTTCCAAATCCGAGATCTGGACATTTTCAGGGGCGTGTAGTTATCGTACTTGCGCCTGGGAGATCGGTCATCGGATCTCTTGTCGCGAGTGTCGTTCCCTTTCTTTGACCCCCGCTGATCTCGGTCTTTATTTTTCTTACTCGGGCTCCGGCAGTTATGGCTTCATCCTCGGGACTCCCCATAAGCCTTCTGCATGTCTTCGATGTCGATGTACTTGTCCGACCTATGTCGGAACTCCTCTAGGTCGTTGACTGGGTTCTTATAGATTGACTTCGCGAGTGGGGAATCGCCATCCAATCCTGAGATGATCAGATGCAGGTGTACTAGTTCGGTTAAAGTCTCAACCTTGAGGCCGACATCTTTAAACCTATCGAGGTATTTCCTTAATGATTCATTTTACTTTTGCCGGATTCTTCCCAAAGCATATGCCAGCATTGGGTGCACCTTACTCGTTGCAAAATTCAAACGGAAGGTTCGAGCCAGTTCCTCGAACGAGTCGATCGAGTTCCTCGAACGAGTCGATCGAGTTCCTAGGGACCCTGGTTATCCAGGCCATGGCCTGACCCATCAATGTCGTCACGAAGATTCTGGCCTTAATAGGTCCAGTTATCCCATTGAACAACATCTCGGTCTTGAAAGCCTCTAAGTGGGCATCCGGGTCTTGGCTTCCGTCATATGGAGGTATCCTGGCACTTTTGAATCTCAGCGGAATCGTCAAGTTCATAAGTCTTTCAGTGAAAAAACTATCATTAGCCTCCTCATTATGTAGATAATTATCTCCTTGGTTATGAACTGGCCCTCCACCTTCTTGGTGGTTTCCTTGAAGGTTCCGCACAGCCTCAGTTGCCGCGGACGCATTTATTTGCGGCCCAGCAGTTTCGGTTTGACCTGCTTCTCCCGGTCGACCTTCGGTGTTTTGGTTTCTTATCTCAGCCTCCAATGCTTCCATTCTTTAGGCATCTAACCTTTGTTGAGCCAGGAATCTATTTTCCATCTCCTGCATCCTCTGAAGGATTGCATTCATGGCCCTGGTGGTGACATCTTCTGCCTGGTCATTGTGTGGAGGTGGGCGCGCTGTCTCCACTATTGTGTTGGTCTAGGTTCTGAAGGGCGGCACCTGTGTGCCGACCTCTCCGACCTGGACATCCACCAATACAGGAGACGCTGTTGATTGGAGGTGTTCCAGCGCAGACATGTGTGGCTACAGTTGAGGAATGCTAGACGTCGAACGGGTGTTCGTCATCGTGGAATGGGAATCGAAATTTATCGATTCCCACAGACAACGCCAATGTTCTGTCCTGGATAGACCGTATTTCTATACCAAGTGGTATGCGCTCAGAGATACCGTAATAGTAGGTATGTACTTGGCTTATAGCCGATGTCCCAATCACTGTGCACAAGCAATAGGCTTATAGCCAAGACGTGGGTGTGTGCACAGTGTTGGCAGTAATAGTAAATAGGTTCAAAATTGTGTACCTGGGTCTTTAGCCTCTTATTTATAAAGGTTACCTCTAGGGTTTCTGTAGACTTCCCAGCTGTAGCAGGATTCAGCTCCCTTTCTGTTGAGATAAGGATCCTATCCTAAGTATCTTTGCTGTTTGATATTGCTAGGATACTTGAGTATCTCTCTTTTAATAAATTGTTGTGGGTGGTTAGGATGTGATATATATCCATAACAGATACAAAATCCTAAATAAAGAAATGGAAAAGGAAATTAAACACGCACATGACACGTACACAAGAGTGGTTGAAGAGGAGAATGAAGAAGGCATGAATTACTCGATCAGAAACTAAGACTTAGGAAGTATTAGAAGAATTATATTGAAATGCTCAATGAAGTTAACGAAACTTGCATGCTGAGAGAGGCTAAGATTTTATAGGCCCAGTGTGGTTTTTCATATAGATTCTTAAGTGACGAACACAAAAAAGGGAAAATTCCAAATTGGTATATATATATATATATATATATATATATATATATATAAACACTATCACCGAGAGATATCTCAGACAGGAAAAGATAGAGACATGAGTTCAATGAGTTGGTTGTGTTTTTTGGCCGGAGTGTGTTTGGTGAGGCTTAAGCAATAATAATTAAATAAACACTAAATCTTGTGTTCTTTATTATTTATTTTTTTCCCTGTTAATATAGAAATAATTTTCTAATTTGGCATGCAACTTTTTTAATTTGGATTATTTTATGTTTATTTTTAAACCTTAGCCCATTGATGATTGTCTCCCACGATGAGCTCCCCTTGGACCCGTCTGACACATAATGTTATTACTTTCTCTCTGTCTGGTGTACAACAAATTGAATGAACATATTTATTTTAAGAAAATTCACTTAATTTGCCATAAAATTATTCACTTCAATTTATAGTAAATGTTATGCAAATTAGAGTGGTCAACATTTCAAAACTTCAATGTTACAAGGAAAACCGAGTTTTTGAATTGTTTGTGCAAATAGATATTAAGAAGATTAGAGAATGGAGTAAAGGAGATAGAAGGTGCAAAGGTAGATGACAACAAATTCTGCATCTCTGTACATTTTCGGCATGTTCAAGAAAAGGTAACTTCTAATTTCAAATATATTTTTTTATCATTCTCTCCTACATTTCTTTTTTCCTCATTGATTGACAATATTAAGCAAGCAATGTTTATTCTCCTATTTATTTTTTTAAATAGCTCTGTATTTAAAGGTAATGATGTTCAAATGCAGGATTATGGCATTTTGGAAGAGAAAGTAAAGTATGTGCTAGAAAATAATCCACAGTTTCGCTTAACTGAGGGTAAAAAGGTATCCCAGATCATATTTATTTTTAATTCTACCTGTTTATGACAGAATCAATCCTATTTGTTTGGTCTTCCATGAAGAACAAAAAATCTGAATATTGTTTATTCGTAGGTTATGGAAATAAGGCCATCTATATAATGGAGCAAAGGTAATACAGCAGAGTATTTTCTTGACACACTAGGATTAAGCAGTTCCAGCAACATCCTTCCAGTGTATATTGGTGATGATAGAACTGATGAAGATGCTTTTAAGGTATAGGCTTACCCTAGTTCTCTCTCTTCTTTCCTGCACTATGTTTAACTTCTACCGAGTATCATTAGATGCATTAGAACAGAGTAGCTAAACTAAATTTATGTTTTTCTCTCTTTCTTAATTGGTAATACCTTCTCTCATAGTTGATAATTTTTTATGCTGAGTTATTAGCTTTTAATTTGAGAAACAGGGGAACACGAGAGTTGAATCTGTGTCTTGCTTGCATTAAAATGATATTGGATCTTTGAGTATGACTGAGTTTAATGAGTATGGCAATAAAGAAAATATCTCTAGTAGAATATTTCCATCACTTTGCTTTGAAGGGAATATGTATATACACACATGTACTGAGTTGATAGTTATATGGCTTTTGTCAAGTCTCTGCATGTCATACAGAGAGGAGGGCAAGGTTATCCAATTATAGTGACTTCAATTCCAAGAGAAACAAATGCTTTGTACTCTTTGTGTGACCCATCGGAAGTACTAATCTTCTTGTCCAGGCTGGCAAAATGGAGGAAAACCACTTCATGAAGCAGGCCTTTACTAAGACTCCTCAGGAAGCACTTGACATATTTGAATCTTTGGCATCTCAGGAATTTGATAATGCTCCAGTGGCTGATAGAAGAACGAGAATCATTAAGTTGGATGGGTATGATGCTCTGCTAGCCAAGAATGATCAGTTGATGCAAACTCAGAAAGAGCAACAGCAACAGTTGGATGCTCTCACTAAGCAACTATCCAGTCAAAAGGTTGCTTATGTGGACACTAACTGTGTGTGCGCAATTTGTGGGAAAAGCCATGTAACAGATGATTGTGATTATGGGGTATCTACAGAACAAGCTGAGGTTAATGGAGTATGGTATGATCAGAGGAACCCTAACACCCAAGGGCGAAATCTATATGTGCCACCATGGAAGAATAGGAATCAACACCCTGGGTTTAGTTATAGTCCCAACCATCAGTTAAATCCTCCATTGCATCCTCCTCCACCACATTCATCACAACAAGGAGATACTTCTGCATGGGAGAAAGCTTTTGCCCAGTTATCTAAGACTAATCAAGATTTCATTCAAGGGTCAAATTCTTTTAGAGAAAAAACTTCTGCATTCATGCAAGAAACTAAAACTTCATTCAGAAACCAGGAAGCATCCAGCCGGAATTTGGAGACACAGATTGGTCAGTTATCAAGGCAGATATCTGAGAGATCACAGGGCAAGTTCCCTGGTGATACAATGGTGAATCCAAAGGAGCATTGCAAAGCTATTACTACAAGAAGTGGGCTTATGCTTCAACCTGTTCAGAAGAAAGTGGAAGGCAAGAAGGATGAAGAAGAAGTAATTGTAGAGGATGTAGTAGAAAATGATGAAAAATAAACAATGAAGGAAGATAAGAAAAAGATGAGGTGGTAGTTGAAAATAACTCTTCACCTAAGAAGATGATGAAGTGGGAGAAGAAGAAAATGGCTGACAAGCAAGATCAGCCCATTAACTTGGCCCCATATGCCAAGGTTCCTTATCCTCAGAGGTTGAAGCAAGAAATCCAGAAAGAGCATTATGCAAGATTTCTTGATATCTTTAAGAAGTTGCAGATCAACATTCCATTTGTTGAGGCCTTGGAGAACATGTCTCACTATGCCAAGTACATGAAGGATATTCTGTCTAAGAAGAGGAAACTGAAGGATGGTGAGACAGTGGCCTTAACAGAAGAGTGTAGTGCCTTTATCCAGAAGAAACTTCCACCAAAATTAAAAGATCCAGGGAGTTTCAGCATCCCTATTGCCATTGGAGATGTGGAAGTAGGGAAGGCACTTTGTGATTTGGGGGCTAGCATAAATTTGATGCCATTGACTGTATGTAGAGCCTTGGGAATCAACACATTGAAGGATACTAATCTTATTCTGCATCTTGCAGATAGATCTATCAAAAGACCAGAAAGTGTGGTAGAAGATGTTTTGGTGAAGGTGGATAAGTTCATTTTTCCAGTGGACTTTGTGATTCTAGATATGGAAGCAGAAGATACTGAAAGCCCTCTACTTCTAGGGAGGCCATTCTTAGCAACTGTTAGGTCCCTGATTGATGTTGAACAAGGGAAGCTTATGCTAAGGGTGAATGAAGAGACAGTCACGATTGATGTGTTTGAAGGAATTAAACATCTTGTTGATGTTGAGGATTGTTTCAGGATTGATATCATCCAGGAGGTTGTGGATGAAGTAACAGGAGAAGAGGACCTATTATTAGAGGAAGACAAATGTAAGGGAGAGACCAGTGGGGAATATTATCAGGAAGAACCGGTAGTTAAGGAGCTTGAACAGAAGGTAGATGACATTCCTAAGGGAGCACCTAAGGTAGAATTAAAAGAACTGCCTTCAAATCTGAAATATGTGTTCCTTGGGGATGATCAAACCTACCCAGCCATTATCAATGCATTCTTGTCTAAAGGGGAGGAAATGAAGTTAGTAGAGGTACTCAAGAAGAACAAGACAGCCATGGGCTGGTCATTTTCAGATCTTAAGGGTATCAACCCTTCCTTCTGCACTCACAAGATACTGATGGAAGAAGAAGTCAAACCAGTGAGGCAACCACAGAGGAGACTTAATCCCACTCTGAAAGAGGTAGTGAGGAAAGAGGTGGTGAAGTTACTTGATGCTGGAATGATACACCCTATTTCAGACAGTGCTTGGGTAAGTCCAATTCAAACAGTACCCAAGAAAGGAGGGATGACTGTAGTCAGAAATGAAAACAATGAACTGATCCCTACAAGAACAGTGACTGGCTGGAGGATGTGTGTAGACTATCAGAGACTTAACAAAGCAACCCGAAAGGACCATTTCCCTATTCCATTCCTGGACCAGATGCTGGAGATATTAGCATGACATGCTTTCTACTGTTTCTTAGACGGATACTCAGGCTATAATCAGATAGCTGTGGCTCCGGAAGGTCAAGAGAAGACTGCATTCACTTGCCCCCATGGAATCTTTGCATACCGGAGGATGCCTTTTGGCCTATGCAATGCACCCGCAACTTTTCAAAGGTGCATGCTTTCCATATTCTCTGACATGGTAGAAAGATGCATTGATATTTTCATGGATGATTTTTCTGTGTTTGGTCCTACTTTTGATGCATGTTTAGAAAACTTGGATAGTGTTTTGAAAAGATGCCAAGATTGCAATCTTGTGCTGAATTAGGGGAAATTTCACTTCATGGTGACCGGGGGTATTGTCCTGGGACACAAAGTATCCAACAGAGGAATTGAAGTAGATAAGGCCAAGATCTCTGTTATTGAGAAACTACCCCCTCCCATAAATGTTAAAGGTGTGAGAAGTTTTCTAGAACTTGCTGGATTTTACCGTCGTTTCATAAAAGACTTTTCAAAGATAGCAAAACCATTGTGTAGGTTGTTAGGAAAGGATCAAGAATTTATGTTTACTGATGACTGCTTGCATGCATTTAATATGTTGAAAGACAAGTTGATTACTGCACCCATAATCATGGCACCAGATTTTTCATTGCCTTTTGAACTTGTGTGTGATGCTAGTGATTTTGCTGTGGGAGTAGTGCTAGGCCAAAGGAAGGATAAATTATTGCATGTCATTTACTATGCGAGTAAAATTCTTAATGAAGCACAAAAGAATTATGTTACTACATAAAAAGAGTTATTGGCAATAGTGTATGCATTTGACAAATTCAGGTCATATCTGCTAGGGTCCAAGGTTATTGTTTATACTGACCATGCAGCTTTTAAGTATTTGTTAGCCAAGCTGGATGCTAAACCCAGGTTGCTCCGGTGGATGTTACTTCTGCAAGAGTTTGAAGTAGAGATTAAGGACAAAAAGGGAGTTGAAAACTTGGTAGCTGATCATTTATCAAGGATCACAGAGACAGATTTACAAGAGGGTCCAGAAGTAGTGATCAAGGAAGAGTTTCCTGATGAGCAAATACTAGCTATAAGCATTGTTTCCCAGTTGGTGCATAATCAAGTTTTGTCTGTTGACACCCCACCATGGTTTGCTGATTTTGCTTACTACAAAGCTGCTAGAGCCATGCCAAAGGATTTCACTTATCAGCAGAGGAAGAAATTTTTGCATGATGTGAGGAGATACATCTGGGATGAACCATATCTCTTCTATAGATGTTCTGATGGAGTAATAAGAAGATGTATTCCATAGGAGGAGCATAAGAGTGTTTTATGGCACTGTCATGGTTCAGCTTATGGTGGTCACTTTGCAGGTGAGAGAATAATAGCCAAGGTTTTGATGAGTGGTTTTTACTGGCCTACATTGTACAAGGATGCCAGAAAATATGTGGAGGCATGTGACAATTTCCAAAGAACTAGGAACATCTCCATGAGACATGAAATGCCTTTAAATAACATCCCGGAGGTGGAGATTTTTGATGTTTGGGGTATGGATTTCATGGGACCCTTCCCTTCATCCTACTCTAACAAGTATATCCTGGTAGCAGTTGACTATGTTTCTAAATGGGTTGAAGCCATAGCCATTCCAACTAATGATTCTCGGGTAGTGATTGCCCTTTTGAGAAAGAACATCTTTGCCAGATTTGGAATTTCGAGAGCCATCATCAGTGATGGGGGCACTCATTTTGATAATAGGTGGGTTGAATATGCTCTTGCAAAGTATGGAGTCAGACACAAGATAAGCACTCCATACCATTCGCAGAGTTGTGGTCAGGTTGAAATTTCCAACAGGGAGTTGAAAAGAATATTGGAGAAGACTGTTGGGAATGCTAGGACTCAATGGTCCAAGAAACTTGATGACACCTTGTGGGCATACAGGACAGCATTCAAGACTCCAATTGGAATGTCTCCATTTTAATTGTTGTTTGGGAAAGCATGTCATTTGCCTGTTGGGTTGGAGCATAGAGCATTGTGGGCTGTCAAGTTTTTAAACTTTGACTCCAAGGCAGCAGGTGAAAAAAGGTTGTTGCAATTGGATGAACTAGATGAATTCCGTCTGCAAGCATATGAGAGTGCCAGCCTATACAAGGAGAAGACTAAATTATGGCATGATAGGAAGATCACACCTAGGGATTTCAAAGTGGGAGACCAGGTGCTGTTATTCAACTCAAGGTTGAAATTGTTTCCAGGCAAGTTGAAGTCCAGATGGTCTGGACCGTTTGTAGTAAAGAGCATGAAGCCTTATGGAGCGGTGGAAATATGTTCTTGGGACTCTGACCGAAGTTTTACTATTAACGGTCAGAGGTTGAAGCTTTACATTGGATGTGCTGTGGACAAGCAACTGATTTCAGTTGCCTTGTTGGAGGTAAGTTAGATCATACTCGTCAGGATCGCGACGTTAAACACGCGCTGAGTGGGAGGCAACCCATTGTACCAGGTATATGACTTTGATGTTAATACCATGTCCAAATAAGAGAAGAGGGAAGAGTTTTGGAAAAAATAAATTAAATTAAGAAAAAAATTCTGACAAGTGCTGGGTGCTAAAACTTCCATTCTGGACGTTTTAGCGTTCTGAGAGTTGCACTACGTGCAAACTCTCTGGCCATGCGTGCTAAAACGTGGAAACTGAACGTTTTAGCGCTCCACAAGAGTATTTATGTGAGAACTCTCTGGCCAAAAGCGCTAAAACGTTCACACTGACCGTTTTAGCATTTTACTAATGCATCAATTGCAAGCACTCTGGCCCAGCGCGCTAAAACGTTCGTCAATACCGTTTTAGCGCGGAGCTGCACACAACGTGTGTACACTTTTCTGGTCCTGGGCGCTAAAATGGTTGGATTAAACGTTTTAGCGCCGTGTCACTTACTTTGAAATACACAGTTTTTCCCTCACTTCTCCCTCACTCTTTTCTTTCACACACTCATTCTCTCCACTTATCCTTTGCACTTTCTGTTGATTTTATCTTCCACATTCCATTCATCTCATCGATATCAAGGTATGTATCATCTTTCCTTCCTTCTCCATTTATTCTAGCCGAGTTCTTGTGTTCATGAATAGTATCTAGGTTTTTTAGGTTTTAATTTTTATTTTATTTCTTCATCATGATTCCATCTAGTTCGTGTTATATATATCCTTGTTGTGGTTGTGTTGTGCTGAAGATCATGCATGATTTCTGGGGTTGAGGTTTGTTTCTCATTGTATTTTACTGTCAACCCTATGCGCACATACACAAGGTGTTCGATGGAATGCCCGACTCAGAATAGTCAGGGCGCTAAAACGCTGGTCCTCCACGTTTTAGCGCTCGGTCAGTGCACACACGTTTACGGCCAGGCCGCTAAAACGCTCCCAGTGACCATTTTAGCGCCCAGGCCCTGCTGCATACATAAGTTGTTTATCTGATTTTCAGAATTGAGGGGGTGTTTACTGGCATAATGAGGGGTCTAATTGCACCATGTCTTCAATCTAAATCTGGGAATTAGATCCCATACTATTCAATGCTTTACTGATTTGTTCTCTTGATGAACAGAATTATGTCTACATCTCCACCAAAGAAAGGCAGCAAGAAGAGGTCTAGGGTGTCTCAAACTTCTGCACCTACACCACCTCTTCCTGCTTTTGATGATCATTTTTGGAGGAGTGCTGAGCATGAGGTCAGATTTACAAAGAAGACTTCTTCTAGACCATTTGTCCGGGAAAGGTAGTTTATCCTAGACACGGATGAGTATCCTGAGTTCCAGTCTCGTTTGAAGACAAGGGAATGGGTCACATTTAGTGAGATTTTGGTGAATAGCAGCCCGGCCATAGCACAGGATTTTTTTGCCAATTCTTATGACGGTGACAAAGGGGGAAAGAGGCATTTTTTTAGTTGGGTGCGAGGCAAGCAAGTCAAATATGATGCCCATACTATTCAAAAGCTTCTAAAGATCAAGCATTGTGATACCACCCAGAATCCTAATTGTGCATTCCGAAAAAAATTGGCAGAAAATTGACATTCCACCTAGGAAAAAGGATCCTACATTTGAGACTTGGACCAAGTTAGGGGCAGCCGAACCCATATTGCAAACCATAGCAAAGCCTGGTGAGAAATGGGAAATGACCAAGGATAAGGTCAATCCCAAATTGCTGTGGTTGAGGCAACTGAATGGAGAAGCCCGGGTTTGGTTCCATTTTATAGTCTCCAATATTATGCCTTCCTCCAATCAAGCGGAGGTCAATCTGATGAGAGTTGTTCTGATATCCACCATCATAACAAAAGGGAAGGTGGAGCTACCCATCCTTCTCCAGGATAGTATATATGACATGACCCATTTTGATAGCAGTACATATGCTTTAGGTCATTGTTCTCTCATCCAGCTTCTGTGTCAGAAGCTGGTGTGGATGTTACTGATAATGGAGTGCTAGTTAAGTTGCACCCAAAAGTTGATGCCAAGCTGATACGGGACCAATTGAGGATTGGAGGGGATGGACCTACAGGGTTGACACCTGGCAGGAAGCTCAAGGCTAAAGCAGATGCAGAGATTGAAAAGAGAATAAGATCAGGGGAACAGTGGCTGATCAATGTTGATATTCGTACGGGGCACTTACACCGTCGTCTCAAGTTTATGCAGGCGAGTCAGAAGTCATTTCAGACTCATGTGATTAAGATGCTGACTGATATTTGTAAGGCCCAGGGATTAGAGACATCTGCATTCCAGCCTGCTGTTTACCCTCATTCAGATGAAGATGATGCATTTGAGGCAGCTGTCGGCACCCATCTTGATGATGACAGTGAGACTTCTGATGATGATACTTCTGATCATGCTGCTCAGGCCACTGAGAGAGAGACTGTTGCTGCTAATCAGGATGTTGCAGGTCCATCGGCTGGAACCAGTGCAGGTGCAACACATGCTGATTATACACCACTTCCACATTCAGATCCAGGCGATCCCTTTGATTCGGATGATG